>JBCEWB010042697.1:0-14555 GCA_039654565.1 Peronia peronii | reverse complement strand
CTTAATGTCTACAACTTAACATCAAGAGATTAATCCTTTGATGAGGGCAAATTTTTGCATTGGCATTGCTAATGTATGTAGCTGAATTGTAAAATTGCTTTCATTTTAGACTTTTTAAATATTTTTTTTGTGTTAATTTTTATCATTCACAAAGTTGTGGGTTGCTGTTGTTATAGATCTAATTCAAGAATTATATGCTGTTAAAATCAGTAGATTTAGGCAGTAGTGAATCGCTAACCCAAACAATATGATTCATTGATCAGAGTTTTCATACAGATCTAGATTTTAGACTTGGACATGATTATTATTACTAATATTAGCACATCATTTTTTGTATGGTTCAGAGTTTTTTGAGCAAATTCTGATTTTTAGAGGTTAAGATACTGATTTTTCAGATTGGCAAAGTGGCAGATTCTAGATCATCTGTAATGGCTAGAAACTTACATTGCTCCGACTGATTTTCATTAGAGCAAGGCAGGCATTTCATTAAACAGATTTGTTCTTTCCCACATCTGGACTAATTTTTTAGGACTGTCTGTTCCATTACAGACAAATTCAATTTTGTTTTATGATTTCATCCCTTTCAATATTTCAGTAACATACTGTGGCAGCAGTAAGGTACCATCAGTACACAGCAAATTCTGACACAATCCAAAAATCCTTAGCTAGATTGGCTAGACTGGAAGCATAAAATGTGCATGCTGGTCTCATTGATTTAGTTAAGATGTTTAGGAATGAACATAAAAGTTCAACTTTTTTTTACAAAGTGCTTCACTGTTACACCAGTTCTGCAGTTTGTGCTAATCATTAGCGATGCAGTCAGTCTCCCAGGCTTTGCCAACTGCTAGCCCTGGAACTGAACTGTGAGCGGGGCCATGGGAACCCATATTCTATTTTCCCATGGGGCAGTCAAATGCACTGGCAGTTATTGCTTAATGTTACTATATTGTTACATAGAAACAGATTGTTATGCCTACCGTGTCTGTCAGTCATCAGCTTGGTGGTGTATGTCAAAAGATTCTACATATAGATGCGAAACAGTCAATGGTTACAAGATTGAGATCAAAGGAGAAAGAGTAGGACATGTTTGACTGACCTTGGATGTAGCAAAAAATCTGTGTTTTTCTGCAAAGAGACCACAATTTTTAAATGAAGTGGTTAGAAATATTTAATCCACGGCGTGCACGGGTATTTAAGTTGCCGCCAGCGAATGCCATATCAGTTAGAGATCACAGGGTCATTTACCTGGCGCAGCAGCTAGTGCGCTGCTGGAGCCAAGCAGTGCTGTAACACTGATTTATTGGGTTTATTTGTCATCATATATTAGCTGTTTCCTTAACAATATGTAGTTAAATGACTCAAACAGTTAGAGTGAAAAAGCCTGAAAAAGAACATAGATATTTATATTCGCAGTTTCAAATAAATTTTACAGGATCGCTTAATATCTAGTGTATTGTCACAGTTTGTCAAAATTGGGTTGTCTTTGATCGTTCAAAACTCAAAACTGGCAGTCACAATGAATTTGGAATTTGGCAAGGTGATAGACAACATATCAGTCTTTATACATACCAAAGGAGAGTACTGAAAATGAAACAGCTGAGAGGGAGTTGTATCCAATAGAAGCGTATTACATTACGTTTTCTTTACGCATTTTAGCCTCCTGTGAGTGGTTATCTCGGCGGGACTGAAGATTATTCAATAAACCAACACAGTCAAATCCTTAACAAGAGATACACTACAATAATATCAATGAAAAAAACCCCAAAAAAACTCCAGTCTGGTAACAGGGTATTAATAGAATGTGTGATTTTTTTTTTCCCCCTTTTTCTGCTTATTTTCTTGCCTAGTCTCCATACACACTTTCCTTCTGCACTGATTCTTTCATGGAATTCAACATTGGTGCCACTAGTAACACATGATTATGCATTAGAATTGGCAATTTCTGTATGCTGTTATTCATACCGCATTCCCGTTTTTTGAAGCTTGAAAACTGACTGGTGACTGCTTTTAGGCCCCAGTTCTCCCATTAGGCCTAGTCTGAATCTGTTTTAGTACAAAAGGCAGACAGTGCATCGTTCCAGCAGATGTTTCTTGGGAAGTGTGTTCTTGGGAAAGAGTTCTCTGTAAAGTGTCATAATCATGTATTCATTGATGGTAGTTTGAATGGAAGCAAATGGTTCTTCACTGATTGGATTAGTGTGTAAAATGAGGGGGTGGCTTTGCTCAAGACCTGATTTAAATTGTTAAACATTAGGTTGATTCTATCAGCTTCCCCAATACCATGCCGGCTTTTTATACAGGCTTTAGTCTGAGTGATGAGTAAATGTGTGAGATCCGATGAGATCTTTATAGACTGTGGGACTGAGGTGTCAATGACAATTGTTACTGACATATGACCGAGTGTCGTCTTTTTCTGTTTTGTTCTCTCTGTTACATATTCAACAAAGTTCACTCACTGATCTCATGATCTGTTCCTGATATGTATGATCTGTCACTTGGTTCTCTCGGCATGAAACTCAAGAAAAAGCACACTAAACTTCTATTTAAATAATCCTAGAGATGCCCAGTGGTCAATCAGGTTAAAGATGGGAATATTCTACTTTGAATTTGAATTTCCTCCAATCCAATTCTCATATATTACAGTAAGAAACTGCTTATAGGCTTATACTATCTTTAAACCTAACCATCACTTCTGAAGCATGAATACATTTCACTAGAGAAATCGTAGAACGCCAGCAGTAATTTCTACTGACATTTTTAGACTTCATATGGCCCTGTGATACTATTTCACAGTTGCGATTTCACTTTTAATTATTACAGAACAACCACTCTTTAGGCAGATATGGAAATTTCACTGAGCAATATAAAAGCATTTTATTAAATGCTGACATAAAAATTTTACAGGTATAAGCTGCCACTTTTGCGTAATTGAAGATAGTATTTAGGAAATTTGTTAACTTTACATGAAGTTTTCAAACGAACATAACTTAAAAACTAACAGTCACAAGAACATCGCGTTTTCCCAGAATTGTAGCCAAGAAATGATTCTTGAAGATAGAACAGGCAGATGAATGCTGGTAATTGAAAGACAACAGATATAAAGGATTAAAATCACCTATTAATAAAGGCAACGTGACAGCGAAACGCTATCGCATAAGCCCGACTTGTGACCTCCATTAACCTCGCGTCAGGCGCGCTGGTGGGGGAGATTTATTGCCTGAACTAAAAGTCCCGATTCGAGGTGAAATGCGATGCTGTGAATCAGGTTTTGTCTATAAAAAAAATATGCACATTGGTAGCTTTTTTAGTGAATTATTTGTAATCTCATTCAGTTCTCGTTCCTTTTCCTAATGTAGCACATGATTTTTTTTTTTTTTCAGCTCATTCCTCTGTTTGTATGTGTGGGTGGTGGTATGGCCTGGGCCACTTTTTATATATTTCGACTGGCCACCCGATGTCCTGATGTAGGGTAAGATTTTATTATAATTTATTTTACTACTTCAGCCATTCTTTCATTTTTTCCTTCCATTTTTTTTTTTTTTTTTTTTTTTCTCCATTTTATCATGGTAATCAAAAAGGAAGACAAGGGATAAATGGCGATGACAGAGAAATCATAGGCCATCATCATACTGTTTTGAAATTTCCCGCTTAACAATATGAGACGCATGACCAACATTACCGGAGAAGTGATTTTGTTGACACTGAGTGATTTTTCCATGTATTATTTTTTTGTTTGTTTTGCATATAGCCTTTTTGTAAGTCTATACAAAAATGTATTTCAGAGTTAAATTTTCTGAAATATATTGATTATAAAGGTCACAAAACTGTAATTAAGTGACATGACCCAAATGAGGATTACCAAAATTAATCGGCCATGTTCTAATACATTTGCAGTAGCAGGTCTGTTTAATTGTCAATATCCTGGTCTGTACAAAGATAGAAGAAAGATTCTTTTTAGTCAGCACAATTAAGGTTGAATGTCATAACCAATGAACCACAGCGAAACTCACACATAAGGACACTCAGTTCTGTCAAAAATCTCTCAGCATTATTCCCAATGTTTCATTATTCCAGTATAGAGAGATATAAAGGTTTAAGTTAGTGATAAGGAAAGATCGAGGAAAAACGAACGAAAGGAAGACAGCAGAGATTGTGGATGAATGACATCAAGGACTGGATGAATCTTATCTTGGGAGGAATGGACCAGAAGAGTAGAGGATAGAGAGAGATGGCGAGTCATTTCACGTCAACCTTGAAAGAGATGACACAGAGACGAGAAGACGAATCTTGCAAAAGAAAATTTAAAAGGATAAAATTCAGTGTGTTTGGCCCTATTTTTTTGTCTCTTTGAAAATGCTTTGGTGTGTTTGAAATTTTCACTGAAGTGCCTATGTATAGGGGCAGCACACATGACATGTACTTTATTTTGCGTTGTCGTTAAGTATTGATTCTAAAGTCATTGCCCTGATGATAGCAATCTTCTGGATGCTGCTGCTTCCATTTCCTTTACTTGACAATAACTATGACAAGAGCAAGTGACAATATCTGTTAACAAAGGTGGACAGCCGAAGTTTCAATAATGTGTGTGTAGTGCAAACACACCGTCCACACAGGCTGGCACTCAAAGTGTAGTACTGCCGGTGCATGTGGACATGACAAATATTGTGACCTGTGCATGAGGTCAGCAGGCTTATGGTACTCGCAGTATTGTGATGGTACTCGCAGTATTGTGGTCAGCTACTAGCAATGTACTATTGTTGAACTGTTGGCCATCAAAGAAAGGGTGCTGTGAGAGAGATGTACCACGAGACGGGTTGTATACAGGCAGGTACACCCAGGGCATAGGTCTGGCGAGGGACACGGCTATGTAACGTCTAGCACAAAAGGATACAAAAAAATCGGTCATGTCCATGCAGATATTATTAACAGCGTTTTGATTTTCGGTTATCATTAAATTCAAGTACTTGATCATCAAGAAAAAAACAGGAATTTGAAACGTTGTTTTAGTAGCAAGTTCTCGTTCCTGCTATCATTGCACATGGGGTTCCACTGTAATTAGCTCAAGGATGGACGGTCTTGATTTCATGTGCCTGATTTTATGTTTGTAAGAAGAAAAGAAAGAGCTGAGTTAAGTATAAAAGAAACATACTATATGTTTATAACATGAAATTCAATAGAAAGAGTGCATGATATATTTTATTGAATTTTCCTCCTGAGTCATGTGAATGTTTGAAGTTGGCAGAGAATAGAGTTGGCTTGAGATTTTTTTTATTTAATTTTTCAGTTTTGAAGTTAAGATGGTGACATACCTTGTGATGTTATTCATTATGCTTGTGTTGTCTTCTCAACAGCTGGAAAGACAAACACGGTGATATGCCCAACACAAGATGGCCAGTCAATAAGCAATATAAGGTAGGGCAGCACTGGAAAACGCCTCCACTTTGTGTATGTGTGTGTGGGAGGGGGGAGTAACAAAGAGGCAGAAAGAAACACAGAAGAGTATTTTATCAGTTATGCAGACTTATGCTGCATACTCAAGCATTTCTTCTGCATTCAATTATGACATTTTAGCAGGAATAATTCAGTGGAATCCATTTAGAAAAAAATCTCAACGAAAAAACGTCATGAGCAAAATCTGGCTTTAAAAATTATCAGATGGCAACTGAAACAATTGCATTAAAGGAAATGTTTATCTTCTTTTTTTCGTGTGTGTGTTTTGTTTTTTTATTGTAGTTTTTTCTTTTTCAACTTGAACTTCACTATGTCTGTATTTTTATGCTTTTTTATAAGACAGTTTCATTATTTCACACTGTGTAATTGATTGTGGTAAAAAAGAAAAATTGCTGTTAGCTCTGGAATGTCAGACAGTGAGACAGGTCCCCACTTCGTCATGAAATTCTATAAGAAAGCATTTATCTGAGGAATCAGTTCTTCTGTATGCCTGTTGCCATGATATTTTTCAAGTTACAAATGAGGGGTCCATCGGAGGAATGGGAATAGTCACAGACCATAAATTAAGAGAAATCCAAATTTTACATATGAAAACTCTAAAGTCACCACGAGGAATTAAGAATGCGCTTTTAGTGTGACAGCATTCATCATTCGCAAATATACTTTAATAGGAAGGAGAGATAATGTCAGTCAGAAGGCAGGAATATAATGTAACTTTGCCTGTTCTTTGTTGTGAACTCCTCAAATGCTGTTGATGAAAACTTCCCTGTTTGTAGAAATAAAGAAATGTGCTAATTCTGACACTAGTAATTGTTTATGCAAATGTTTTATCCAGTCTCTCAGTTGTCTGTTATGTAAAAATGCAAGGCAAAACTTGCAAGTCACATTTTAATTTGTGAAATGCTTGTCAGTTCAGGACTGGGGTACTACCCTGTACCATTACGTGTGATTTACACATATGCAAGTTTTTTTAGTTATAGAAAAAGGGTTGGGATTGGCAATAGATTTTCAATAGTCAGCTCAATTTTTTGAAGAGATAACCAAGATGTAGTGTGCTTTTGAATATACATTTGCTTAAAGTCAGCCTCTCTGGAAAAAGAAGACTTTAAGCAAGATTGACATTGTCCGTTTTCAAGGGACACAATCTCTGGTAGGTACAGGGGATCAAAATAATGTATGTGTTGTACAAATAAAATGCCGTTGGACCCTTATCCTAGGCCTAATAAAAAAAAATAAATCCAGCAGAGCTTCCCCCTCTAACTCTAAGCTAGTAGTAGTAGTATTTTGCCTTGAGTCAACATCTTAAAGGAGTTTCAGCTTCGTATCCAGATTGAGAGCACTGTACTTTTTCTCAGATATTCTGATCACTGAGTTAAATAAAAAGTTGGCTAGATCTAGTCACGGCGAGCGCAGAATGTAGAAGTAGAAATGAACGTGATGTAAAGATGTGACTGAAATCAGGCGCAGTCCCTGTCTGTACTGTGTTTGTGTGTGTGTGTGTGACAAATTGAGCGAAGAGAGCCGAGTGTGGGTAGGTGTTTGTGTATCCATACCAAGGCGAGGCAAACGCGCGTGCCACTTGGACCTGGAGTACTACAGTGTGTATCAAGGCGGTCAGGAGTCTTGGTGTGCGTCGTGTGTCCACAGGCTCGGCAATGCACATGAGATGGGCGAGGAGAGCCGAGTGTGGAACTGCTATGTGCCTGGGTGTTTGTGTATCCCCGCCAAGATGGAACAGGTGAACGTGAAGAGAGCCAAGCATCTTCTCACACGACAGGCCCACAGGCTGTAGCATAATGTGTCATAATAAGACGTCTCTCGATTTCTCTGACTTTTTTTTTTCCTTGTCTTCCAATTTACGGCTGCAGTAGGCCAGTGTGGGGCATTTGGAGTTGACTTTAAGTGAGATCACCTCTGAAGGTGTTGACATTATCAGAAACAAGACTAATGAAATATAGAGGAGGAAAAAAAACAGGGCTGCCGGAGCAGGTTGACTTTAACCGAGAGGTTACTTTAATCAAGTTGACTTCTTGTGGGTTCCACTGTATTTGTATAGTTTGTGGTTTAATGTGCTATAAGGTTGGTCGGCCTATTGTGGCTTCTGAGTGCTTTTTATTTACTTTTTATTTCTCCCTATGTTTATCTACAATATTGATATTTTGAGGGATAGGACTGTCACAGTCGTAGTGCATTTATAATCTTTTGTTGACAAATTTGTTGTTTTCCCTCAGTTCTACTCACCAACGATGGATTACAAAAATATGAAGAACCCAGTTGACAGACCAGAAATCTAAGCAGCCAGCTGGAAAACCTGGGGTGGGGACAATGGTGATGTGGTGTTTTTGCAGTTGCATTGTAGGCAGCGCAGATATGACAGAAGTTTTTTGTGGAGTTACTTTGTACAGTTATTTTGCACTAGAGATAGGGAGAGAATGCTTCCGATAGTGGCCATGAATGCTTGATCTAATTTTTTTTTTTGTTCTTGATTATAATTTATAGGAAATGTGATTCTTTACTATAAAAGGCTTATGCCTCTTATTGAATTGTATCATGCAGTTTGTTGATTGAATTTGAAAGAGTTGGCAGGTAATAAGCAATCAGTATGTAACAGATCAATGATTTAAATCCAACTCTAAACGCAGTCCTATCTCATATGATATTGTCATGTACATGTAGGTCTGATTATTATATAGTTGGAAAAATACCTCATTGTTATCTTTGATACCGGTATCAAGATGCTAGATCTAATGTTTTTAATGTAAGCGTACAAAGTTGAGTTGTTCTCCACTTTTCACAGTATTTCCTTATTTTCTTTATTGTAACATTAGTGCCAGTATAATGTTTATGGTTTATGGGATTGCAATAGTCACAAAAGATAGGCATTTAGTTGATTGTTAAATTATTGTCAAAAGTTAGTTCTGTCATTGTGGAATGAGATGATGGGTGAAATAAAACGTGATTTACCTTTGATATGAATTATATTTATTTACTGTTGTTTATTTATACATTCTCATTGTGGAGTGGATGTGGAGCAGAGACATTTTATATTACCTAAAAATGAGATCATTAAGAACATGATTTCTTTTTTTATATAGTCAAACCAACAAATCGTTCAATTGAAAAAGACAGAGTTTGACCTGATGTCCTTTCTTTGTTGTGTTAGAAGATCAAGCTGGAGTGCCAAGCCCACATCATTTACATATACATCTGTTTCAATGGCAGTGTTTTTTTTTTTTTTGTTTGTGTGTGTGTTTTGTGATGCATAGTTTTTCTTTATGTCTTTTTTTTTCCCTTCTTTCTGTCTTTCTTTTTCCTTTCCTTCCTTTCTTCTCAGGTGTTCGTATTTTTCTAGTGTCACAGTAAACATTTCAATACACACATGTGTGTTCCAATGGCAAAACTAAAATTTGAAAGCTTTAATGATATACATACATATGTATTAAATTTCAATCACATTGATAATCATTTTCATTCAAGGTGAGACCTATACAACAATAGATGTGTAGTACGAAGGAATTGCACATTCACAATGAAACTGATGCCTGCTGATATTCCGTCTATAATCTCATCATACACTACATGATAAACTACTTTTTTTTTGTTCTTAGCCTTACTCTATCCTGAATAGACTGTGTGTGAAATCCACAACATACTCCGGTTGATGAGGCTCTGAAAATTATTTCATCTCTGAAGATCAGGGGCCCATACTATTCTTAGCCAGCAGAGCAGTTCATGACAATATGCAAAGTAATCTTGTCATTTTTCACACATATTTTGCCATGTAGTCTGACCCAGAATTGAATGAGATGAACTTGATTGTGCCTTGGGATAGTAACATAACTCATTTCATGACATGGAAAAAATTAAAAGAAATTTAAATCGCAGAGTGAGAGCTCTCTACATAAATGATCTCACATGTCCAATATATGTTATTTCTTACGCGTGATCTACTCTATTGTAAAATCAAGATTTGATAAGCATTTTTTTTCTCATTACATATACATGTTTATTTAATTATCAAACAATTGCAAATCTTGCACCATCTGTTTGAACCAAATATATGAAAACTCCACATTAAAGCAAATGAAGAATTTTAGTTTAAAATTTTGGTTCCTTTATATTGAACATTATGCTATTTGTATAAACAAATGAAAACATATAAAACTCTCTTTCCACTCATCCGACTCTTCAAACAACCAGAAACAAAGTTCACGAACAATAATATTTCATGTGCATCTATTTAATATGAACCAAATTAGATTTTGAAAGAGATGATAAATAATTATGGACGGCAATTGGAGAAATCAGATTAATCAATAAATGAAAGTAAAAAAATGCCACGACACATTCTGGACAGAAGTATCATACAAAGAATGAAATAGCAAAAACATACATACGTGTATTCAGTATGACCTCAGCTTTTTTTTCATATTTCGTGCTAAGTTCTAGTGAATAGCACTGACATACAGATACTACGTGTATCGAATATCCATGCCTTGCAAATTTTAATACGTGTGATGTAGTGTTGAAAAAAAAGGATTATAATATCTCTACTGCTAGACATATGCAATAACTTGATCATATTCGCATTGTATTTACTCTCTATTTCTCTAACACTTCACTACTGCTGCAAGTACATTACAGGTAATATAATGTCTAGAAAGAAAGACGCATCTCTGTACTATCCATTACACTTGCAATATAATTCTGTTCAAATGTTTAGATATTTATTGTACATCTCAAAGGAGCAGTTAGTTATATGAATTTTTAAAAAAAAGATTACAAATAAAAAAAAAATATAATTTTCATAGCGGGTCATTATCAGTTCAACTTGGCCTAATATAGTTGGTAAATTTACGTCATTATCGGCAAAGTTGAACTGGGCAAGTTGGTTACTGTGGTGGAAGTCACATGAGTTACTTCGCCAGAAGTTTGAGAGCCCTCACTGCAGGTATCACCTCATCCATCTTGTCTACACCTAGGAAAACAGAAACATCAACAACACATAATGTCCAAGCAAAACAGCAAATAGTCTCAGGTGAAAACGAAACAAAACAAAATTTTGTTTCCAGGGGGCAAAGGTATGGTCACCGTATCTTTCTTCTACCCATCTTAGTCTGATTTCTCAAATTTAATTAACAGGAGAGTCAAAAAAATTGATTTCCTGGTCTTCTCAGCATTATTGGAATCTGAGAAAGTGAACACATCTTGAAAAATGGATCTACAATTTCTTGGAAATGTTCACTTTTCTGGTTCCAACAGTGCCGAGACAACTGGGAAACCAGTTTTTTTTTGTGTCTCATGTTAATTTTGAGAAATCAGACGGGCAGATAAAACCATACAGCAACGATATACAGTCGAGACTGCTTAAATCAAATTTGCTAGGAACAACCTAATGGGTTCGATTAAAGAGAGTTCATCTTCCAGTTTTAATGGGGGGGGGGGGGGGGGGAATTCTCAAATGACTAATGAGGCACTGTTTCAATTATTTTATTACAGGATTATTTCCCTTTACGCAGAAATCACGCTATGGTTCCTGAACTTTGCGTTTATCTTAAATTCAAGTCCCTTTGTATCGTTTGAGTGCTAGCCTTAATAAGGGCTGCACTGAAAGCAAAAGTAATGTAAAGAAAAGTAGAGGTAGGATGTTAGGTTAGCCCTCAAAAGACCTGTTGGTGAGTAGGTTTTAGCCCTGAAAAGGACTGTTCATGCTTTAGTCCTAAAAAGGGTAGTTGAGTAAGTTTTACCCCTGAAAAGGGCTATTAATAAAGTTTTAACTGAAAACAGGTAAAGGAAGCTATCACATAGTCTGTGAGGGTGCCTATATAAGTGAGGCAAGTGCAAGCGAAGAAAAACTAGCACGATGCAGAATCTGGGCTATCCCATCACAGTGCGAGAACCAACATCATCATAACATGGGCGCAGTGCTCTATTATAATGTAACCGACACACTTCGTGACACATGTAACGTGTAGTGCATTTATGCATATACCTGTACTGTATTCTGTAGGCTCTCCCAGGATGCTTGATTATAGATCAATTACTCGGCAGCGCTGGCCCTGGTACGCTATTTATCCTCCCCTCCCCCCGTGAACACATGGCTTACGCTGCGCGCGGGGCACAATACATTGTCTCCTTTGTTTTCAAACAGCTGGCATCCACATTGGTGGAAACCACATGGAGATGACAACAGCAAATTTTTACCTTTGTGGAGGCGCTGACCGGTTTGATTTAAAGGAAATTCATGGTGATGGTTTCCAGTTGTGCGAGAGGCATTTAATAGGCGTAAAGAGGAAAAAAAAATCAATTGTTTCGTTTTTATTCGATTTATCACCAATTCGTTTAATCAGAGTTCGGGTTGAATGGACTGGACTGTATAATATAAGGTAGAAATATTTCAAGGAACAGAGAAAAAATGCAAACAGTGTTTTGAAATAATGGATGAAACTTTGGTAATTCTCCACATACATACTTAAGACTACATGTATTGTTCATGTATCTCTCATTTCCTATGACGTAATGCCTCTGATTTGTATGCAGCATCTGACAATGACAATAACATATGTCAATCCAGTACCTAGTGGTCACATTCTCCACTCCTCCACTGCAGTTGCAGTTGTAAGGAAAAACAAGAAGTGAACATATCACACATTTCTTCCTTTCCTAGTTAAATATGGTGAGTCAGATTAGGTTAAAGTATTCTTTTTCCTTTGAGAATTTCCACTGTTTTATAATTACAAAATGTTCATGCTGTGTACACATGACAGAGACTGTTCTGCCTGAAAAATATGACCTCTTGATGCCACAGTCAAGCCAGAAGCACTGGAAGAGCATGAAAGTTGGTAATGGTTTTATGTAAATTTATGACCAACTCACCTAAGATATCAAACAGTTTGACCATAATGCCTTGAAATGCTGGGAAAAACTCCTTGTGCTCATCCAAACGACGGATAACCCTGTGAATTGATGTAAACTTAAGAGTATATCTCTCTGTAACTCAAGAACTAAATATTATTTACAAACGATATATACATCAAATATTGTACTATTTTATACTGATAATTGGGCAAAGATAAGCAAATGCAGTAAAAGTATGAACAGGCATGTTATAATTATTAACTGACAAAAAAGGAATCCTGATGACACCTTCTATGACCATACAAAGATTTTTGAATTTTTAACGTCACCGATTTTATTTAAGCCTGCCAAGGTTCATAATGAAAATGATGAATGATATAATCTTGGAGATATTAAAATTGCTAAAGTGCATTCAGGCATAGAACTTACCCATTCAGATCATCGGTCTGCAGTAGTTTCTTCAGCTGTTTGGCTGTGGTTGAGTTATGAACATGACACAGTTTACCCACAGCATCCACCAGAGCTGAAGAATGGGCATCCTTAGCTGGAGAGGAAACAGAAGTTAGAAATATCGAGTTATCAGCCCTTGTTTCAGTCAGCCAAATTACTTCCAATTGCTGGACACATGAGATATGAAACAAACACCATAAAAACGTTTTTTTGCATCTTTTATTTTAAACATGTTCAGTGGAAATTGTTGACAAATTTATGATATGACAAATATAAAAATGTTTTCTTCTTATCGTGATACAAGTAATTTTTCCACAGGTTTTTGTTTCATAAATTTGAGATAACATGTAAAAGTGATTTTTTTTTTGGGGGGGGGGGATACATTTCGTTTACCTCATATCCCTGACAAAGAAAGAAATCTAACTGGTTAGAAAAAAAATGCCTCAATTTTTGCCATTCAATCCACTGATAGCCTTTGCTATTCAAAGAATCTTTGAGCTAATTGAGATACCACTGTGACTTATTCAGAAACAGAACTTAGGAGTAAAATGAATGTTCATTGCTTATCAGTTGACAAAAACTTACTGGTTAAACAGACAAGATGTCAAAATCAATGCAAAGGGTCCTATGTCTTTATTTATAAACATCAGGGTTTCTAGATCATCAGTTTCAAACCTAGCAACTGATTCAAAACCATGTAAACTGAAGATTTACACTCACCAAGCCATTCTCATGACTAAGATAAACAGACTGTAGCTTTAAAAGTTATTCACAGAAAAAAGATAAATGAGATACTTACATAGGCCTAGTAAATTTTTTAGTGTGTTCTGCACATTTTTGGACTCTCCCAGCACCCGGTAGATTTCATTCATACGAGGAAAGATGCCAGGTATTCTTGGGACATCAAAAAGGGTCTGGAAGTGGCTAACGATACTCTCTAGTGTGGCTCTGGACACATCTTCCATCAGGGTCTGTCAGTGAAATACAAGGGCTAGTAGTAGAACAGGTGTAGTACAACAGCATGATCGCCTGCCACAGTCTTTATAATAATGAATGTATTGCCTAGAGACTTTTAACGTTCTCATTGTATTTCACAGCAATGAAAACTTCACAATCTGTACATACATATATGATAGTGGTCATATTCACTGCTTCTAGTTTTATTTAGGTAATAAATTTTGGGCCTTTATGTTTACACAAGAATAAACCCAACTAGATACCTTCACTGTACTTCAATTTGTCATTTACTGGCTCACATCTACAGCATCCATGATTGTCTCATTTTCAACTACAATCCAAACTTTACTCACAGATTACATGACCATTGTTTCATTACATGGGCATCTAGAAGAAAAAACAACAAACACACGTGTTCTAATTCTCTGTCATCTACTAAAGTTATCCATGCACATGAGACTGTGCTGTCCTATGATACTGTCATTGTAATTTTAACAGTCAAAATATACAAGAATCTCTTTAGCATCACCTACATGTTCCTCTCTGAGTATGAGATGAATTTATAATCTGCATATTTCAGCCTCTGATGACATCATAATAAATACATGACTCTCAGAAATCATACAGTAACTGATTTGAGCAAAAGATAAATCTTGGATATTTCACTTTCAACATGTGCCAAATGTCAATGACTTTTAATTATCACTGCTGAGATGTCAGACCAGATATACAGTGGAACCTCGGTAGCACGATCATGGCTTTACACGATCTTCCGTCTAACACAACCTTTTCACGAAGTCCGGTTTCAACCCTTCTTTAAACATACTAATTTATTTTCA
>JBCEWB010042686.1:0-14556 GCA_039654565.1 Peronia peronii | reverse complement strand
TTTTTTGTGGAATGAGGGGTTGGGGGTGGGGTTAGGGCTAAAGGAAAGACAGAGAGAGAGAGAGAGAGAGAGAGAGAAGGAGAGGCCTTAGGAGTCGCGATCGTCACTCTAGATAGCAGATATCCCGTCTTTCCGGCCTCATTGTTCTAGATAACGCGTCTCTTTTAATTTGTCCGACAGAGAATATGAGTTTAGACAGAACATAACGTTTTGTTCGTCCCATAGCGCTTTCTGGTAGACAATCTGCACACCTAATACTGTGTCCTGTAAAGATTTCTTTTTTTCGCGTTCAGGAAATAATCCTTTTGTCGTCCGGGTCTTTGGAGATTGACTGCTTTTCCCACAAATAAAGGTAAAACAAAAAGAAAAAAAAAAGTCGGATGTGCGAACATGAGAAGTCAGCTGTGAAGAATGAATTGAAAGTGCAAAAAAGGAAAGGCAGGATTGCCACCCGCACAGCTGGTCTAGGGCCTGGGACCGACCCTGTTTAGATCAGGTATGATAAGGAAGCGCCGGGCTTGGCGCTAGATCTCGCTGGACACAGCAGATCTGGCGTCTGAGAATGGACTATCGGCCAGGATCGACATGTCAATTTACACCCTTTGTACGGTTTCTAGCGCTTTGTTTTAATTTACTTCTTGAATCATCTCAAGAAAAGTTTACCTTTGTTCTCTTGAGTCCGATCTTTTTCTTCCCCACCTTCCTAGCTGCTCTATACACCATCGTCTTGTGAGGTCTAGGAGTGTACTTGTTTCCTTGTTTCTCTGTAAATACCAACACAACCTTCTTTATACGAGTCTTTATTAAACTAATTATTATTTATGTTGTCTGTCTACTCTTTGCATTTTGTTTATCAATTTTAAAACATTTTATTGCCAAGATTCATTTTTTATTATGTTTTAGCTTGTGACAGGCACTAGGAAAACTCTAACTTGTCTATCTCAATTTTCATTTTTCAGTTTACTTCTTGGTGTTGCCAATAAAGAGGAATAACGAAATAATTTAAAACTCAGTACCATCTCCAAACAGCTTCCCACTTTCGATTACGCATATTATGATTTAAATAGGCCTTCTTCGCTTGTCTCTCGCTAGCAGTCTGATCTGGAGCAGACATCAACGACCATCATAACATCTGTTCTCCTTATCAGCGCATTGTTGTGGATTGTATTGTTGGTTGTGTAACTGTTCAAACTGCCTGTCTTCTGTCGACCCATCTTGCCTTATATTTTTCCACATCATGTCTGTTTTTTTTTTTCTTCAACCCATTTTTTCCTGCTCATGTGTCCAAAAAAAAGTTAACCGACCTTTTTTTTTTTTGACATATTGTTTTCATTGAACTATCCCCTCTATCAGGTTGTCCTACTCTACGATGGCGCTGAGGATCGCTGCGACCTAAATCATAACCGAATGATCCCCATGGCAAAATTGGAAACTGTCCTGTGAGGGCACTGAGAACTTGACGTCCATTTAGCCTCGTCCATATTTTTTCATAAATCTCGTTATGAGACTCACATCTCTGCACAGTGTGAATGAGAGTGCAATGCCAATATCACGCTTTCAGTTCATTGGCAGGAAGGCCCTTGTTCGTTCTTAAAATCAGTGACAGAGATGTGTCGACTGCCTTTTTTTTTACAAATCTAATGCTCATCATGAACTATGAACGTTTTTTGGGCTTTTTCCTTTTTGCCTCAAGCACTTCGTCTTTAAAAAATGTGAAGGGACATTTTAATAAACAGATTTGTCAAATAAACTATAAATATTGTCTCCTTGACACCGAGATGATATTCTCTTTTACTCTCTCTCTCTCTCTCTTCATCTTTCTCTCTCTCCAAACTCCCCCTCCCCCTCCCTTTTACTTAATGGGATCCTCTCGTCCTGATTTGAAGGGAAAATTTCATGATTATGCGTCCTCAGGAAAAGATGCCCCCCACTCTATTATTTTCGTCTGTCATACCCTTGACATTTGGTTTGCTGTTTAGTTTTTTTTTTTTTGCTCCTATTTCAATCATTTTTATCATCTGTCCCCATTTTAATATTGTGCCATTCCTTTTTTTTCGAACCTTTCCACATTTCTAGACAAAATATTGTTTGAATTTCTGTTCTCTTTGAGGCTTTGCCTAGCATTCCCATGTCATTGATCTTTTTCTCCATCGACTCCATCACAGATCTGCATGTATTATTTATTATGAATCATGCCCAAATTCTTTGTTTCTCCCTACTTTTTTTTTCTTTCACTGTCAGGATTCATACCTGTCTGATTTCTCTCATGTCAATGAATTTCTTTTCAATATTTTTGCAGAATCTTGCACAACTTGTCTTTTTTGTCATGCCTGCCTAATTTTTTGATGATCAGTCTGGAAGTACTCGTATTTGACCATTTTCATGTCTTCTGGCGAGTTCTTTACCTACTGACCTCCTCCTTCAGTATTTCTCCTTGTTCTTGTCTATCTTCTCGTCACTCTATGTTGTTCTCTCACTCTATCTCGCTAGCCCTAGCTCTTTCTCTCTCTCTCTCTCTCTGCTGCTACTGCTGCTGCTGCTGCTGCTGCTGCTGTTGCTCTGCTGCTGTCTTTCCTTGCTTTGCTTTCTTTCTGTCATTTGACATCCGCTCTCTTTCTATTTTTATCCCATCTTTCCTTATATCTCTATAACTTTTAGATTTTTCCCCTTCCAGTCTTCTTCTATGCTATTTTTCTGTATTTGCGTTCTCTTTCAATACGAAAGCTTTAGTTTCCATCAGCCAAACTTTGCCAATTAAACAGTGAATATCTATAGGCTTGCTTCTAATTCAGTCATAATTCCTATCAGATTACCCTTTCACTTTCTCATCTTTTTTCTCCTCATCCTTCTTGAAATTTGTCGTGAAAGCGTCTCTCAAAAAATTATTAACCTGATCGTTAATTCTAACAGAAAATCCTCTCATTTTCTTTACCTCCCTTCTTTCCTTTCTCCCAGTAGACCGTGAGAAGAGGCTTCCTTCATCCTCTCCGCTGAGCTTAACTCATCATTTTCACCCTTCACATCTCAAGCTCGCCCGATTTTTCTCCCTTTGTTATTAGTAGCCCTTCTCTCAAATTAATTTATTCCGATGTTTTCTACTTCAGTGTTCAACTGCTCGATAATCCTGTGACTATATTTAACCATCATCATTATTATCATCATTACCGTCAAGAGACATCAATGATGGCGATGGGTATAACGATAATGATGACATCAAAAGGTTAGGATTTTTAAAAAAATAAATAATAATAATAACAATGAAAAAATCAGAAACAAATGACGTCTTCCCCCCCCCCTCTCTCTCTCTCTCTCTCTCTCTCTCTTTCTCTCTCTCTCTTTTAAAATTGTTGTTAGACCATAACGTTCATTCCAATTTCCACAAGCCTCTCGCTTCCTTTTGCCTTTACATCAGAATTTCAAACCTTTATCGAAATTCTCCTCAACCTTTCACTTCACTTTCTCTTGCCCACCCACTCTTTCCTTCGCTCACTTTTTAAATTGCTCCTGAATGTATGTCGTGGTGTGCGTGTGTCTTTCCTTCTTTATTTGTAAAACGCTACACGTGAGAGTGGGGTTTTCTTCATTATCTCTAACGCCCCAGCGGCCGCTCTTCTTTCCGATGCTCCGAGGCACAATATTCCCACGTGCATAGTTTTCAATCTGCATTCCTGGAAAGTGAGTGCGTACTTGAGAGAACTCCGGGCAGACACCAGAAAAAAGTTTTCTACACGTGGCGCTTGAAAGACATCCAATGCCTTTGAGCTTGACACTGGCAGAGAGCCCTGGCTTTTGTGCCTGCTCATACATTTGGGTCTCACGTCACCTTTCTTTTTTAACCCAGAGAAAGAGATAAGCTTAAATCTGAGGTGGTCCGACATTTCTACCATTCTATATTCCCCCATATTTGAACGGGCTGGTATACATGACTGTTTAGAAGCCTGAAGTCCAGGCGGACAAAGCGTTTATGAACTATTCCTGTTCACTGTTTATGATTGCATGATTGCTTATACTATATGATACTGACGATCATTATTCCAACTGCAATCCAGGTTGAGTAGCTGGTGATGTTCTTTTTAGTTATTGTCAGTGTCAAATCACTGCGCGAAACTGACAGCGACGTTTTAAGTCTTTAAGTGCAGATAAAAACCGATCTGACCTAGCCTGTCCTGTGGGAAATTGGAAATGAGTAACTTGTCGAGTATATCAGCAAAAGCGTGAAGAAAACGAAAATACCTATAAGAAACAACATATCAATATTACATGATGACGTGTAAAAATACTATCTGACGTCCGTATTTTGCCCTGAATTTATAGGATCCACTTTTTTTTTCAAAAGTCCCACGATTTTATTGGCTAAGAATAGAAGAAATGAAAGAGCGAGAATTAGAGAAGGCGAAAGAGAAAAGAAACAAGAGGAGGAAGGGAGGAAAAAAAGAGATAGAAAGAAAGACAGAAAGAAATAGAGATAGGGGGAAAGAGTTAGAAACCGGGTTCACACAGGAATAGAAAGAGGACGGAATGAAAAAGGAGCAGAAGAATGAGAGAGCTAAAGGAGAAAGAGAGAGATGAGGAGACAATAAAGAGCCGCTCGGCTCGGCACGGACTCCGAGTCGTGCATGCGGGTGATGAGCTGTTGATGGGGCCAACGCTGTTTGCCAAACCACTCATCAGGAAACCCAGGGTGTCCTGTTTCAAAGACTGCGGCATTGCATGATGTGTTTCACGCCGGGCCGGGGATGTGCAATGAGGTTTCACAGATGAATTTTGATAAATCAGAATACACGTCAAACGTCATTTTTCTCATCTGGAATGTCATCAACCTATACTGCTTAACCTATAAATAAAGAAGGTCATACTTCTCTCTTCAGAAAATGTGCACATCTGAGTAAATGCATTTTGTGTCAATATTTATTTATTTCTTAACAAATGACAATTTCTTCAAGTAATAAAACAACAACAGCAACAACAACAACAACAACAACAACAACAGCAACAAAGTGATGCTCAAGCGCTATAAACTAACATATTTAGTGGACAGGAAATAGTACTTGGATAAGACATTTCAAAAATGTGTAATATGTAATAATTTAATGCATAATTTGAATGTGATAATTACAGTAGTTGTGCGCGAGGGAAGAAGGATCAATATTGAAGCGGCATCAGTATGGTTTGCCTTGTAGAGTGGACTGCGGTGAATTCATCCACACTGAGGACTTGTGGAAAAAGTTGGTGATTACTAATACCTACAGCACAGTCGTCTTTGTGCCGAGAAAAAACAAATGTCAATTCTAGACCACAGCAGTGCTATTCATAGCCACACTATTGTCCTATTGTTGGAGAGTCATTGGATCAAGCTCCTACGAAACATGAGCTTTGCTTTTATTAGAGCTTAAATTTCCAGAATTCCCCTCCCCCCCCCCCCTTCCCTCTCCTCCCCCATCTCCAACACAACCCACCCCAAACCGTCTCCCTAAATAGAGAGCAACGACCCAGAAGAAGTAACTGTTTGGCAAGTGTCTGATGACTCCCACGTTCTGAGGGAGATACCTCAACCTTCCTCTGCATGTTACCACACAAGAACAGTGTGTGATACAGATGCAGTCTCGGTTATATTCACAATTCTGAAGCATAATATTATAAATTAAGTATCAACTAACATTTGCTGTAAAGTTACGATTTTAGTGAGTGCTCTCAGCGATATAAACGATCAATAGTATATATATACAATTACATAGAACATGAGGATTCCTCCGTCTTGTGTGTAGATGGTCTATTCGATCTTTTTCAAACTAAAAAAACAACAACATGTTACAGTAATTTGATAAGCAATTTAATGGACCGCTGGGGTCAGAGACCACAGTGGCGCAGAGAGAATGATCTTCAGGCTTTGCTTCCACCAAGATCTGATGTTAAGGGGTATAGATTTGTCTTATAGTTTGTTTGCCGTTTTCGCTGATAATATTCAGAGGATAATGTTAGAGGACAATCCCTCGGTTTTCAGAAGGTGATAGTGTTCTGTGGACAAACCATTGAATTCAACTGACATTAATGAATACGCCAGTTTCTCGTGGTCGTCTACATGGGATTTTGGTCTTGGAACCTGCAGGCTATTTTCATGCATCTGTACGAACTGTAAGTCTCATTTTCTAAATAATTTTTTTTTTCGATGCACTTGAACAGGTTATGTAAAAGTTTTTCTTAGCCCTTATCTCCGCCTGGAGTTATCAGGGCGATTCTTGACGAGTTGTGTACCAATCTTTTCCACTCATCCCTGTTGTGGGCCAGGGCTTGGGTTCCCGCAGATGTTCTCTTTGTCCATTCCTGAATGTTGTCTGTTCATCTTTTCTTCTGCTCACCTCTTTTTCGCTTCCCAGCTAGCACTCCTTGTAGTATGGTTTTAGCAAGGCCACTGGATCTTGTTACATGGCCCTAATATGTTATTTTCCTTTTCTTCACAGTTGTAAGAACGTCTTCTTGAGAGCCACTGTACTACATGATGGTTTTTGTTCGTTTGTAATATGATTCAATTATGAGATACCCAAGTTGTTTCGGTAGCATCTCATCTTCAGTATCCATATTTTTTGCTGTAGTTCGGCTGTCAATGTCTGTCTCGCACGCATATAGGAAGATGAAGAGTACTAGTGCAAGTAAAAGTATGATGTACTTCATAGTGATATTATCATTTCTCCACACTAGCTTGACTGTTGTTAATGCAGTCATGTCTGTGCAACCCGTGAAAGAGTTTCTAGACTCGATCCCTCATCGCTGCTGATTGCCCCTAAATATTTGAATTGCTGCACGTTTTCGGCCAAGCAGTGGGATCTTTATTCGTATGATTCGAATGTGGTGTTTTCTAAGACCTTGGTCTCGCCTGTATTTATCTCCATTCCGTGTATTCTGAAGATTCTATCCAGATGACCAAGTAACTGGATAGTTATTCTTTTCGTCCTGCCAGTCGTCAATATCTGTTAATCTAAGGTTTGTGATATTTCTCCCTCCAATAGTTATTGTTCCTGCATGATTCTCCGGAGCATCACTCATTACCCTTTCGTGGAAGATGTTGAAGAGAATAGGAGGAGGCACCCCTGACGGACACCTAAGTTGATGTTGAACCATTCCCAGATTATGCCATTGACATACACTGTGCTGTTTGCTTTGATGTAGAGCTGTTGAATGATTTGAATCAGCTTTTTTCCCATGCTGAATTTATTCATAGAAGCCGAAAGCCCTGGCAAAACGACAAATTAAGAAATTCTCCTTCCCCCCTCAACCCCCCCCTCCCCCTCCCCCCCTCCCCCCAAAAGAAAATCTTAGGGACGATATCCTGTGAAAATCATATAATTGACAAATTCCAAGTTCTCTTTTTTTTTTTTTTTTGCAGATACCTTGTCTTTGTAGAAATGTTTTGGAAATTCTGCTCATGGGAACTTTTCGTGACTACTAAATTTGCCTTCATGTCCTTGTCTTTGACGAGTCTATTTTACGACAACGCTAAGTAGCACTCAGACAGCTAATATTTGTCAATGTTTGTCAAAATCAATTCTCTGATCAGTGGAGTCGGCATACCTTTATGTAGGCTAAAAATGATTGCTGTTCAAATAAAGACTTCTTCAGTTTGACAATTGTGACTTATAACTATCTCAGATTGCTGGAACAAATATCCAACAAAAACGTGTCCACTTTTCTAGCCATCAAAAGTAACAGTTTTTGCTCTTACAGAGAACTAAAAATCCAGAGAATTTGTCAAATTTACCCGTTTTTCCTTTTAGAGTGGGAATGATTTTTTTTGAAAACTTAAACGTGGACTTTCTTTCTTTAAACTAATGTCTTAGTTTCCATGCTGGAGGAAACATTTTACTGAAAACAATTTTTTAAAAAAATGTATTTCCCCAAATAAAAGTTGTTGTCTGTTCTCTCTTGTTTTACTCTAAAGATACTTTATTCATTCGCAAATAAATTCGTTCAAGGAGGGAACAGAAGTGATGGGGGGAGGGGGTTAACTGATTTTCAGGTCAATTTCCCTCGAAATTGTTGGGTGGCTCACTGTTTGTTTTTAACATTAACAGGAGAAGATCAAGGCAGGTTATCTATTATAAGTGAAATTTTTGTTGTTTTTATTTTTCCTGACAAGTGTCTGGACAAGGTGAATCAAGCAGGAAGGGAGATCACTCGCGTTGAGGATGGTCCAAAATCATCCAGGGACATGAATCTATGCCTGCAGGTCGGACACGGCTGGATAGTGGCCCCCTCTTTTTTCCGCGACGTTTTCTGTGCAATCATGGCAAGATGGCGCCTTCTGGTTATTTTCTTTGGTGTAGTGACAAAACAAGATACGCTAAATATAACTCACAAGAATAACACCCCCTTGCAAAAATGCTGTTGGTTACAACTTTCTTGCCGTTATTTGTGCTTTTTTTTATGTTGTTTTGTTGATGAGATTATTATATTTTATGTTTTCAATGTATGTAAATCTTAGTGACCTGCAGCGGAGTATCAGAAGTTCTTTATTATTGGTGTAACTGAATTTTGTTTAATTTTTATATATATATATATTATTGCTTTCATTCCCATCCGTCACGTTTCCATTTTTTTTTTGTGCGTTATTCTACGCCTTATTCATTTCAGTACGAGGTGTATTCATGGCTTTTGTTTAAACTCCCCTCAGTGATACAGACCGACTGCACGAGGTCTTTGTCTCAGATACATATTGTCTTAGATCAAATCGAAGTGGTCAATGTGTTTTATTGGATTTAAATAGCATATTAAAATTTGTAAGCCACAGAGTGATGATCAAGTCACCATTGATCTCAAGTGTGAAGTTACCCCAAAAAAGTCATTGTTTTCATTATGTATAAAAAGATTATTTAACAGCTTCCATTGACTGACTTGTGTTAAAGATGTCATATTATTATAATATGTCTGCACTGAACGCATTAGATTTAAGGGCTTATTTTCATCTCATCTTTTTATATATTCTATAGCTCCCAATGGATTACACTATATTATCAATAAAGGTTATGAGGCGTGATAATATACAATTGTCGGTCACACATAAGACAATCAGGCTCACACTCGCTGACGGGCAGAGCGTACATTTTAGCTAATTGTAAATGAAGGGTCATATTATTATTGCTATTCAGCCGCTATTTAGAAAAGCTGCATGATTGAGTGCAGATGTACTCTTTGATAAAGTCTGTACATAGATACCATGGTATCTTATGCTATCATGCCACATTCAACCACAGGTTTGTTAGCTGGCACAGTATATCTCAACGTGCGATCTCTATGACATAGGTGCTTCTTCTTTTCCTTGCTCTTTTCTGTGATATGGTTCAAATCTGCTATGGAATGATCTGTAGTATGATTTTGCTGATTAATCGGATGTACTATCATGTTTGCTCTTTGCTCATTGCCTACAATATGTGTTTGCTTTGAAAGACAGTTTTGGCCGATGCACAATGAGGGTACAAAAAACAACTTACACGCCTACCTTAAATCAACTATATGGAAGCGTCTTTGAAAGGCAAGAAAAAAAATAGTGTTGCACAAACTCTCATTTGAAAGAGCGCAGTCATGGCCATTCTCCGCCTAGGGTTATTATCCTAAATAGTTGTTGTTTGGCTGATACTCTCAAAACCACTGGTTTTGCCATTATGGCTCTGTCGTGAATACCAGACAGAGACAATTGAGACTGATTTATAATGTTGTTTGACCTAAATGGCTATGGAATGTTGACTATCTCGGGCACGAAAATAACATCTAATAAACAACGATTAGGCTCAAAACCTCAAGATTGTGAAGGTGAAGAACTGCCGTTTATTCACCTCCTGGGACAAACTAAGCATTCCACGACAGTCTCTGCATTTGGTTAGGTTAGATTCTATATACGTCTTTCAACCTCCTGGTGGAGGTTATCTCGACTCTGCACTTGGTACCTTGATGACTGAATTTCAAGAATGGCAAACCAGTTATCAAGATTTCAGGTTCATGTTTAATATGACACTATGCAACCAAAGCGACCACCCTGCAACTGCAGCACACTCTCTCTGTTGTCAAGATTGACAAAAGGCATCCCACGAGATAAACATCCTCTGGAGGTTGAAAGACTTCTTGAAAACGCAACAGCCAAACTGTCTATGAGAAGAAATTTAGCAACATGCCTAGGCGTTGTTAAGACTAATGTTGTTTTCATATCGTGCTGCATAAGAAAGATAGTTTAATAAAATGAAGTGGCTAGCCGGACTTACTGACAGGACCTGTCGTTTTGGATTATAGTTCATAATGTTAATTTTTACCAGGAGCTAACAGTCGTCCGTGGCCGAATGGATAAGTGACCAGACGGACATTCCGATGAACCCGGGTTCAAATCTCAACCATGACATTTTTTTTTTTTTTTTTTTAAGTAATGAAAAATTAATGTGTGTCTATTTGACATAGTTTCTGTGTTTCTAGTGTACAATTTTGAGGGATTAATTGAAGATGCTTTTGCTTGATACGTCTTGCGTACGTCATCCACTGAGAGCCCACATCTGTAGATCTGTTTACTTTCTTTTCTGTTCCTTGTAACTTGTGTGTGTGTTGGTGTCTTCTTGACAGAACGTTTGTATTTTTCTGTCAAAAAACATCTAGATCTAGACTTCATTCAGTGTTTCAAATATTTTTAAAAAAAAAAAAAGATCATCAAGTTTGATGACAAAACTACACCATCATTTACTGAATAGCATATTTTTAGCTAAAAGTATTTAAAGCCGCACGCACATGCCTCCTACCCCCTCCCAATGAAACACGACGCGGACTTAAATCTTCACGGCTAGATCTATATGACATTGACATGGACTGAATAAGTCCGGCTAGACTTCGAGTCTATAAGGACTTAAGTTCGGCTAGCCATGGCCTTAATAAAATACTGTGCTTCATGGAGTAGCAAATAGAGAAAACGCCATACAAAGCACAGACAGACTATGATACAACATTTATTGTCTCCTATAAGTTATTCAGATCTTTTTCAATCTCGAAAATCCTTAGCTGAATGATCTTTTGACCGTCATTCACTGACATTTAACCAATAATAATAATAATATAAGAAAACAAAGTTATCCACAAAAATTTATGATCTTTTATTTACATGTGGAAAATATGTGTGGGCGATAATAACACAATGTGAATGAAATCTGTCGGAAACGTTTTATTGGTTTACAGTAGACATTAGCCTAGATCGACCTCTGTGAAACGATTTGATAAATTTAATGTTTTACGTTTTACGGTTCTCTCCATTTCTTTAGTATAATATGCAGTATTTTCTCCTGTAGGCAAGGAGAAAATAAAATAGATAAACAATGGTGTCGATGTACAATTAATGTAGAGGCACAACCTCCTCTCTTGTCTCACTATCATAACGTCGTTTTGCATTTATCTCCCAAAAGCTGATTTTTCAAAAGTCCAGAACTCATGTAATCTTCATAACGCGGTGAAGACGAACATTTTTTTAACATATGGCGATGAGTTTACCTTTGATTTTACTTTTGCTGGTATTTTTTGTTTGTTTCTTTATTTTTTGGCTTATTACTGCTGTAGTTTTTGATAATGTTGTTGTTAATTTGTGATAACGCAGTGTTTTTCGATGAGCAGACCGGTGGATGCCAATGCATTTCATGAGAAATAAAAAAAAGCTGTATCACACATGGGTGTCCCTGTCATGAATGACCCTGTCAAGAGCTGCAAAGACATTCTTTTGATTTTGTGCTAATGTTTAATATGGACTGCCATTTGACTAATGCAATCAATAGCGAAAACAACAACAACAAAAAAGTTAAACATAGGCAAATGATGGGGAATTCTGCTTATCAAATATACAGTATCCATAGCCAGCCGAGAGAAATATTCTGTGTTGTCACAGCAACTTACCTCGTCATGAAACAACTGAGAGGATCTAAATACTCTACAATCCGTCATGGCATAGATGATAAACTCAAGCATTGAAAGGCGAGGAAGTCCTCGATAGTTTATTTGAGAAAGTATTTATATTTCCAGTTAACAATTTACAGTATGCTGTCCTTACTGCTGTTTTTATTCTAGATCACTCAAATCCAGTGTTGATTTAGCGTCATGTTGCCATAGTATCATTTAATTTTAGACAGGCTCTGGGCAGTAAACAGGACAGGGAGAGCGAAAATAGCAATCACTCTCACCTCTAGGTATTTTGTAGGAATGGTGTCTCTTATTTAGCAGCTTCCTGAGAATTTGGACATGAAATCCGTTCAGATTAATGATTCTGTTCCACCCAAACGCAGTTGTTTTCAGGTTCTCTCACCTCTCACAGGAACCGCACTCCTCCCCTCTCCTCTTCCCCCCTCTCTTTTCTTCCCTCCCTTCATGCCTTACCAACTCCTCGTGGCATTGTTGATTTGAGCGCTCACAAGACATTTGGTGCTGATGTTGTATTCTGTGGCAGTTTTTTTCTGGTTCAGTTTGCCCGATGTCCATCACGTCTCAATGCCTCCGACGCTCTGGGGTTTTGACATGGGCAAGGAGAGTTGGCAATGCACAGAGAACTTCATAATGGAAAAGGCTGGAGTGGTAAGTAGCGTTTAAAATTAGGCAAGAGCGTTCAAGATGGCAGTGTCGGTCTTAAGGCCACATAAGACGAGACTTGCCCTACCATGCTGCACGTTATTCGATAAGTACTCCAAATGCGAAGTGCACAGAATGAATCCTTGACCTGGACGGCCCCTTGACATTTCTAGGGTTAATGTCCTGACTCGATAAATGTAAACTTATTATCAGATAATGACAAGATCTAAAGTGACGCAAATTTGTGGTAAGTCTGCGAGTTCGAAAATAAGTCTACTAGAATATTGCAGGCTCTCAAATCAAAATGAGTTTGTCCTCCGCTAGCCCGTTTAAAAAAAAAGTTGAAATTCTTGTATTACGATGCTAAATGTAGGCGGCGATGGCGATTATTATCTCTACAGGATTTGAAATAAATTCCACAATTCACAAGAGTAAGATGACAAATTGGTCGTGCAAAATCGTGGAATAAGACTCCTATTTTATAGCCCAGGGCTTACTGGACCAGCAACCCTTCGAGTCCTTGGGGCACAACTGAGGACGTTTGGTATGACAACTTTTTCCATCTCTGCCTGTCTCTGATCTCAGTTTGGCTCGTGGCAAAGTTGGCTTTCGTCCATTTTCTGATATTACCAACCTATTTCTTCTTATCATCGGAAGAAAATTCCTATACAGAGAATTATGTGAGGAGGAGTCCACGTTGCCCCAGAAAATTACTGTATTCGACATAAAAGAACGAAATATGGTCCGCTGAGGAAAAGTTATGGAAACCGAGCGGTGTCAGAGTGTCCTGAAACTCTGATCTGTCAGACTGGATCTCAGGGGATGGCTGGCTATTACCATTGCTTTTAGCCATTATGACAAGCATTGGCACACAGGCGTTTTCACAGTCATTTTGTGAATACAACACTGGTAGCGGTGGCATTTGTATGGTGTGATGGAGTTTTCCAGGATGTGGCCGAGCCTATTTCACTTCTAAAGATGAGAGCAAGATTCAAATTGTAATATTATACCGATCTTTACTATTTATTGTCACGGAGTTTTCTATTATATGCAGAGGTGCGCATAGAATAGCCGAGCGTGTCTCACGTCTAAAGATGACAGCTAGGGTCACACTGTCCCATTTTGTATTTATGTTTACAACTTACTGATAATGAATTTTACCAGTATAATTTATGTATATGAGTAGGTCCAAAGTAATGAGAGAAATATCGGGAGACTGGAGTATATGAGCAGATCAGAAATGTAGGCGTAGGAAAGAAAAAGAAATTGGAAATGGTGGAATAGATAAACAGGAAGAGAAAACCGATTCAATGGTACAAGACATTCCAGGAAAAAAATGAACAATGTAATACATTCCCATTGAGAAAAAAAAACCATACTTTTGTCGACTGCCATAAATTATTTGAATTATAAATATACTTAATGCACTTTGCCAATTACAAAAAAAAAAGGGTAAATATAAAATAGTTTCTTCAAAAGCACCAAAGTATAAAATCATTCTCTCTGATCAAATGGCAGTCATTTCTTTTTTTTTTTTTAAATATAATTTTTATTGTTCTCTTTTTTTCTTCTCTCACACATTCAGTTCAACAGGGAAGAGATAAAAGATTTAGTCCCTAAAGGGCATGCAGATAGGAACATAATTTAACGCATGTACAATAAAAGAAAGGTACTAAGATTGTTCTTATCTGTGGCTGATCAATTATGAAAGCGTGAAATGCTGTGGAGTGCTGTGCGCATTAATTGCATGCTAGCTGTTGTCTGTGCCATCTATTCAAATGTGTGTGAATGTCCTCCTAGTTTTCATTTTAAGTGAAGAGATGCATTAACGTGACAATCGATGGATAGACAGATAGACAGACAAATAGATAGAAAGATAGATAGACAGACAGACAGACTGATAGATAGATAGCTAGCTAGATAGATAGATAGATAGATAGATAGATAGATAGATAGATAGATAGATAGATAGATAGATAGATAGAT
>JBCEWB010042676.1:0-14556 GCA_039654565.1 Peronia peronii | reverse complement strand
AGGATGGCACTCCATGGGAGACACCCCACCGATGGCGAGCTTACACCACCTGCAGGTGGGAGCAGAGAACCTACTTATAAACCCTGGGCCCCCGCGGGGGATCACAAATGCCTGATCTACATCCTACACAGCATGAGTCTCATTAAATTCACAGGAGATGATCAAGTGGCAGACAAAAACACACAAGAATGGATGGAGAAGGAGATAATTCAACTGTGTACAAGATTCTGACAGCATTGTCCTCAGGCTCTATCTTTGTCTGATTTGATTTGAGTTTGGTCACTGAAGATGACCTATTGTCCCAGCTACACGGAACAATTTGCTCAGCTACTTTTGTGGTCATACCACTGTTCAACCTACGCACATTTTTACTGGCTGTGTGGGCAAAAGCAGGTGATGCGATCTGGCTCTAATGAATGAAATTATATTTATTTCCAGAAAACAAGTTCTGGCCTGGTGAAAGCAATCCTGCACGGAACGAGGACATTAACCCTTTCACTGCTATTTGAACATTCATTCTCCTTCTCTCCTTTGTTAAAATCGGTAGCTTTTTCAGGAGTCTAAAGGCCTATATCCTTCGGGGTACTGAGAGTTTGCATCTGATTCATTCTTCACTGTGCCAAGGTAGGGACACTGGGTCTAGAAGTTTCTTATTACTGATATGTCCTAGCAAGCAAAGGGTTAAAGATGGCACGGCAATTCTAGAAGAACAACATCGTCTTGCAATATCAAGCAATGGACAGTCCTTGGCTTTCCCGAGTTACAGAAAGTAGTAGAAGACCGTGACAAATGATGAAGTCCAGCTGGGAACGTCGTCAGTGATCATATGGTCACAAAAAAGGAAGGAAGCAGGGAAGAGGTAAGGCAAGGAGGAATGCAGGGTGAAAACATGGGAAAATCCCAGGTAACACAGGCAGGTAGGCAGGTCTGTAACTCTATGTTTGGTTGCGTGACAAATCTTGCGTGTGATTTTGACATGGCAACTGACATAGGAGTGTGACAACCTGACAGGCAGATATATTGCTGAATGTGACAGAGGACTAATGGGGGGGATGGATGGATGGATGGATGGATGGACGAATGGATGGGTGGATGGATGGTTGGATGGATGGTTGGATGGATGGCTGGATGGTTGGATGGATGGTTGGATGGATGGACGGATGGACGGACGGATGGATGGGTGGATGATGGTTGGATGGATGGATGGTTGGATGGATGGATGGTTGGATGGACGGATGGATGGATGGTTGGATGGATGGATGGATGGTTGGATGGACGGTTGGATGGATGGTTGGTTGGATGGATGGTTGGATGGATGGATGGACGGATGGATGGCTGGATAGATGGATGGATAGATGGATGGATAGATGGATGGAAAGATGGGTGGCTAGGTGGATGGATGGATAGATGAATGGATGGATGAATGAATGGATGATTGGATGGATTGATGATGGATGGATAGAGGGATGGATGGAGGAATGGATGAATGGATGGACAGACCAACAGATAGGCAGAAAGACATATGAGCAGATACAGATCTAGCATGGAAATGCATTAAGCCATCCTTGGCATTTTTCGTTCATTGTCAGATAGACCGCTGTTGCTCTTGGCCAACTGACTGCAGCTCATAATTATGTCCCATAGTTTCCCAGCCTGGAGAGACCACCCACTCGACGTCCAAATCTACCATATGCAGATATCTCTACTAAACCCCCTTGTTCTCCTTCACAACTCACTGACTCATATTTATCTCACAGCCAGTCAAAGTGAGTTATATGAGACGTAACTCGATGAAATCAGGCGCTCGTCAAACGAGCTGACCGGAGAAATCACATGTTTTTCAACAGTGAATGAATTTTTAATGCAATTTTTTTTTCTTCACCAAACCCGTCTATATCAATCTAAAAATGCATTTCAGAGTTCAATTTACTGAAATAGATCGAGTAAAAAATTGTAATTTGGTGGTACGTTCTAACAAGGATTAATCAGGAGTTACAAAAGTAATTGGCCATTTTCAGAATAAATTCAGCTGCAGCAACAGGTCATCTCCCATCGTCTTCAATTGCCAATATCTCAACTTCTACTTATTATAGAACAATCATTTTTTCACACAATTAAAGGGAAATGAATCATCTTTATAGTGATACCAATAACGCCGTATGCTTAAAATTTGACGAGAATCTAATTTCATCGTGTCGCATCTCATATGTCCATTTCCCACCAAACGGAGTTATTACTGTTAGGTAAAACTTGACTTCATAGATTTGCATATGGTCAAAGAAGTTTTGAGCTGGCTTGACTGTAGCCAAATATATTGCAAATTGAAGACACAGTTCAGCACTGGCTGAAATCAGAAAAATGATCAACGAAAATATACAGTTCAGCACATACAAATGTCTCGCGCCCAAGGCAAATGAGTCGAAAGTCGATCGGGGAGATTTCAAGTTACGACCATTTTTAACTTATTTTCCGGCTGAGGTACCAACTTTTTATTTGTTTTCCACAAAACAAAAATTCAACCCTTTCTAACCTGAACAGAAAAATGTGGTATCTGAGACGGAAAATAGTTAAAAACGGCCATAACTTGCGATCGCCCAGATCGACTTCCGACTCATTTGCTCTGGGCACAAGACATATGTTCACCCAACAACACTGATATTTTAAATCTGCCCATAAAAGCATTATCCTCTTATTCAGAGACAACTGGTCTTTCAGTTTCTGCAATATAAAAACACTGATATCCGACCACCTTCATGACATTCAATCTCCCGATTTCTCTGTTAGAGCCAATGATTTACAACTCATTATGGCTAGGACTGAGACATTTCACTTGTTCAGTGTGGACTTTTACAAATGTCTTGCGCCCAGGACAAATGAGTCGAAAGTTGCCCCGGGTGATTTCTAGTTACACTTGTTTTTTACCGTTTTTTTTACTATTTTCCCACTATGATACCAAAATTGTTCTTTTTTCAGGTTAAAAAAGGTTAAATGTCGTTTTGTGAAAACAAAAAAATTTTTAAGTCAGAAAGCAGTTAAAAACAACTGAAAACAGAAGTGAATTTTTATCGCCAGGTGCGACTTCCGACTCATTTGCCCTGGTCGCAAGACAAATTTCTTCCTGTCAGTTCCACAGTTAAATCTGCCATCATTTCTCAAGTCTTTTGAAATCTGACAATGACAGTATTTACACATACACACACAGCATACATATACACGCAAACCTGCGTGCGTATGTTTTGTGCCCAGGGCAAATGAGTTGGAAATTGCGCCGGGCAATTTCAAGCTACTGCTGTTTTCTACTATTTTCCGACTCAGATGTTAATTTTTTTTCCTCCAAAACGAAAATTTAAAATTTTATAACCTAAAAAAATTTTTTTGGGTAACTGAGTTGGAAACTAGTTAAAACCAGCCATAGTTCGAGATTGCTCGGCGCCACTTCTGACTCATTTGACCTGGGTGCAAAACACAGACATTCTCTCTACCTCCAGATTTGTTTATACCAACAGCTCTGGTTGACGGAAAACCTGCAACACTATCAACTCTGGTGACAACACTTGGCAATAAAATATAATCCTGAATTGGGCAAACTGTGGGAGAAAAAACTGCCCTATCACTGAGAGATTACGTGGGCAAAGTTCAACAGTAGGACCTGTAGTTTATTGATACTTCAAGGCTGTTTCCGTGGTGAAAGAAGCTTATCTGTCAACAAAGTGCTGAGATTTGACTTCCTCTTTGATTCAATGACCGACTGCCATGACTTAAATAAATATGTTTGTTTTCAAAAACTAGGCAACCCACAACGGGAGGGATAAATAGTCACGATACAGTGTGTATTGGTAAAATCTTTTTTTGCAGAAATGTCATCTGGAGAGAGACTCTTTTGCATAATCTGTGAACATTATTTCTGAGGATTCTATGCACGGAAGAAATGATTATTTGGAAGGAGGAAATTATTTTATAACACAATAAATCCCACAGTGATACAAACTTTCCAGTACTGTTGCATTGTTGGCGTTTGATCTGACATCTACATCAGACAGTTCCTCACTGGTACCATTCAATAGATCATGAGCTCAGTTCTTTGTTGCTCTATCTCCACTTTTGAGCTATTTGGAAATATATATGTCACATGAAAAAGGGACAGTAAATCTACCATAAAATGTAATTATTTCATCGATCACTTGCCCAAACAGGTAGATTCTGAAAATCATTTTGCCCTATCTCCTATGTGCAAAAACAGTTGCCAAACATGAAACATCAATTTTTTCAAAATGTGAAAAATGGAGATAGAGCAAACAGAGACCTGAGCTCACGTGGTATCGAGCTACATTTGTTTTTTCTTTTCATGTAGACACAACTGATATCAGCCCAGAATGATTGGCCCAGTCTGCAGCGGACCAGGCACATCGGGCCAGGGATGTTGTGCTTGCTTTCTCACACTGTGCACGAACTGAACTAAAGAGGACTGAAGTTACAGCCATAGCAACTCCTGTTTTCACTGATGACAGCCTATGAACTTCACAAAAAAGGGGTTGTCTGTTAGCCCAGAGGCAGACCAAGAATGCCTGTCACTAACTCTTAGACTGCCATAAGTGTGTCTACAAAAACTTTTAGAAATCATTCCAAATTCTCCAAATTACCTACAGAAACCCTATTTTATCAAAAACATAAAAGTTCTAGTGGATGAGGATGTTTAACTCTTCATAGCTTATAAATGCTGGCTGATTTCAGTACAGAAGAGAAAAAAGAACCAAACACACAGGGGTCTTAGCAGTGCAAGGGTTACCAGCTTGAATGAGTGGGTGGTAAGAGATACATGTGGGAGAACTTGCAAAACAACTGAGCAACCAAGGAACATGATGGCTCTCGGCTACAAATCTGGCACTTCAAAAAGAAGACACTACTGAATTCTTTACAATTATTTAATGGGATTTTAATCAAGAATTAAGTTCTTGCAATTAGATATTACTCATGTACTCATCAATATAATATACACTAGATAATAAGTTCATTCCTTCAAGAAGAAGAAGAAGAAGAAGAAGAAGAGGAAGAAGAAGAAGAAGAAGAAGAAGAGGAGGAGGAAGAAGAAGAAGAAGAAGAAGAAGAAGAAGAAAAAGAACAACAACAACAACAATATCAACAACAACAATAACAACAACAACAACAACAACAACAACAATAACATCAACAACAACAACAAGAACAAGAACAACAACAACATTTATGTAAAAACAAACACTGTGATTCATTCTCCACTGAGTTCCTTTCACCACAAACCAATCCAAGGTTAATGTCTGCCCAGTTGGTGCATCTGTACACCCGGCCTGAGATCTGGACACACCAAACATCTTGTACCCTCAACCACTCACTGCTCCCCACACATTTCACATCTACTGAGCTATCAACTCTGTCCGAGGCATCAATTCCCTTCATGCTCTGCATAGTCCAAGCTCATACCAATTTATCACCTGGTGATCAAATGTGTTCTTTAGTAGACCGAGTCCCATACAAAGAATTTAATGTACACATCTTAAAGTAAAATGTCCTCCCTCAGATTGAAAAGAGGAGGTGTACAAGCATCATAGCTTTGCATGATTTCATGCATGATTTCTCAGAGGCAACTGAAACTTGTGGGACATATTCACAGAAATGATGATAGTGAACGACCACTACAGCTGTGATGGGAAAGTGCAGGTAGGACGATGAAGGCCGGGGACAACCATAAATAATTTTTCCACGGCCTTCATGGGAGATCTTTTTTTAAATATAGGTCAAACCGATACTGCCCTGTGACTTAAAGTGTATGGCAAGCATGAGCACCTCGATGTTCATTTTGTGGATGATTAAACTGAATGTTACTCAAAGAAAACTTTGTTGTTTTGAATTCATCGTTAACGTACATTTCGGACCAAACTCTCATGAGTTTACTATTCAACTATTGTAACCTCTTTTCAATAATGTCATAAATAGTAAGCTTTTTTTGGCTTTATATGAGTAAAAACATGGGTCTCTATGCAACACTGTTGTGTGCCAAATTTCATATGGATACATTCAGCAGTTTTTGAGTCCATACGCCTTTCATGGATTTTGTTGCAGATTTATAGTACAGGAGCCTGGACTTCTGACAACAAGGAATAAATTTAATAATGTAACTTCTCAGTAATCCACATACAGAGCGGGAAATGTCATGATCACCAATGCCTGGTATAGATCTTGCAAACTGAGACAAAAACTTTTGCAATACACTGTGCAGAATTCTTTGCATGGGAGAAGCCTATGGAACCAAGAACTAAATGAGTACGCTATGAATGTCTTACCTTTTTCAGAATGCTGACAACTGTGGGCAGACCTTCATCCCCTGTCTCACTCACACCTTGCAGTGGCAGGCTGGAGTCTCGGGTCACCACAGACCTCAGCTGTTCTTTCTGGGCCTGTAGCATCCCGGCTTCCACAGAGAATCTAGTACCACCAGTTTTGGTCTCAGGTCTTCTGTTTTCCACTCCCAGCGGAGAATTCTCCACTGGCTTTAAGAGTTTTCTCCCCTCAGCCAGTATGCTGGATGTGACGACCACGTGACTGTCAGCCTTTCTGCGAGACTTTGGAGAGCTTGTGGGCGAAGAGTGCCTGGGTACGTGTCTGAGCTGTTTTTGTCGTGCCCCGCCTTGTACCTGCGTAGCCTCTGCCTGTTGTCTCCCTTTCTCCAGGGAATCTGTCAATGATACCTGTTCAACTGTTGGCTGTTTTGCCCGTTGCAAGAGTTCACTGTGCAGAGCTGAGGTCTGAGACTTCAATGGGCCTGACTGTGCAGGGGTGGGCTGGTGGGGAGCTGATGAGGACAACAGCAGTGGTGGCACCGGTTGGTGGGCGGTGTCTCTACCATGATGGTCACCTAGAGTTTTCTTATCTAGTGTAGCCGTTCTGTTCTTTGCTGGTGACAGTTCCAGGTCAGGCTTCTGTCTGACCAGCTGATCTGTCTGATTGTAGGAGCCGACGGGTGATGATTTACTAGTGTTATCTTCATTGTAAGATTCATCTATAATTCTAAACGGAGGAGAAATGTCCTTGCTGTCAAACAGAAAGAAGCTCTCTCTGTTTCTGTTGTGTTCAGGGTGATGTGTGTTGTGAGGTGAAGAGTGAGGGACTCCAGCGCTGGGCCGGGCCGGTGAACTGTTGGACAGCACTGGATGTTTCGATAGCTCTGCTGTAATGCTGACCTCTGACCTCTCACCCCTGAACTCTCTTGAATTGCCAGGACTGGCTGGACTCCCCTCTGTCTCATCCTCCATGCTCAGACTGTCTTCAGAGATATCATCTAGTATTGTGGATGTGTCCGAGTCTGACCCTGCCTTTTCATTACCGACATCTCCACTCTTATTCCCAGACAGCTCCTGGTGCGGCAATGTGTTGCTGTCAGTCACATTTTGATTGGCAGCTGGAATGACAGCTTTGACCTCCGGCTGTAGTGAAGTCCAAGACAGATCCACTTGTTGGAGACTTTCCCTGGACAGATGTACATCTGAGTGTGGCAAGGAGTTGTCTGCCAAGGTATGTGTGGGTGAATATTGGGTATCTATGGCAAGTTCTGGAGCATTCTGGGACTGACTATCTGCTGCCGGAGCACCAATGTGATCATCCGCCTCCACAGTCGTATCATCATACAAATCTATGTCATTTGTCGTGCAACCCTGTGTATCCAAAGCAACAGAATCCACTGCTTTCGATTTTGCCTCAGACAAAAATGAAAGGCTCAGCTTTTGTTCACCTGAACCTTTGGTTTCCGCAGTATGATTTGTCTGATGTGTATGACTGCCTGTGTCACACCGCGGAGCACTTTCTCTCTGTGACACGGCTGCACTTTGGGACAATGTGTGAGAGAGACCAGTCTGGCTGGAAACTGGTCTGGGATCAGAGGGTGGCTGGACAGCTATGTCCTTCCTTTGGTCAGAGGACATTTGATCGCTGGGCCGTGAATCAGGACTGACATGAGTGTGATCCCTGGACAGTTGGGTGAGGCTGAGACCAGGCTGTGTATGGGCTTTGACGAGAGATTTCATGAAAGAACAAGAGGGCTCAGATTGTGTATCTGGGTAAGATGGCCCGATGGAGTCATCAAGATATGTCCTCCTGCCATCATCATGTGCTAGTGAGGATGTTGGAGGTTCCCTGGACTTCAACACTCGACTTCTTGCCTGACGAATCTCGTCATGGAATGAAGGGACATAGGGCTGACCATCAGAGTAAGGAGGGCGGACGCCTTTCTTCAAGTGGAGCAAATCACTGGAGGATTTTCTGCTTGGCCCAATCACGTGACTTTTGGATGGCTGAGTGGGTGTTTGAGTTGATAATCGAATGCCGCTATCTTTGACAGTGGCTGGTTTACGTAGAGGAACTGAAAAATCTTCCTTCACTTTGGCTGGTAGTCTTCTCTCTTCCTGATGAATGTCTGAGATATGTGGAGGGAGATCTTCCTCATGGTGGGCAGGCAGAGGTTTGGGTCTGTCTAGTGAGTGTCGCAGGGGGAGTAATTTCTCCGGGTTTGCTTTGTTCAGATGATGGTCACATGATCTGCTGATCTGCTGCTGTGGTCTGGCTCTGGGCAAATATCTGTCTATCAGCTCTTGGGCTGTGTTCTTGTCGGAAAATTCTTCAGGAGTGGCAAGGGGGGCTGACATTTCTGGAAAGTTTGCTGTTTTACCTTCAACAGGAACTGCAGTCACAATCGCTTTCATTGTTAAATCAGCTGAATTTTGAGGAGCTTGACTTGAATGATCTGGCAATGTGAGTGATTGTGAAGAACCTGCTCTGTGACTCTGCGCTGGGGACGTTGCTTCATCCACCGACTGTGCATAGCCATCTGTCTCGGAGCCACTCTCTTTCTCAATGTCATTCTCGCTTTCCCCAGAGGACACAGAGGTGCAGTGAAGCTGAGACATTTCAGAGTTTGTGATCTGACAGATTTTGTCTCCTGTCTTGGGGAGTTTGGATGGGCCATTTTCTCTGGACAGATCAATGCTGACCACAACATCCTGGGATAGTGAACTCCTGCTGGGAATGTCCAAACTTCCAGACTTTGACAGATCTTCAATACATCTGAGTACGACCTGATTGGTTGGGGAATAGGAAACAGGTATGTGTAAACACCAAAACTTCTTCCACTATCCCACAGTGATGTACTTCACACGGAAATCTTGTACAAAACTGTCAACATTTGCCCAGACACATAGAAAATTGATAAAACAGAGAATCAGACTAGAGGTCAACAAAAAGTTCAGGGAGAAACAGAGTGACACAGATAAATATGAAAAATACATACAGCATGACACGAAAAGAGAGAGAGAGAGAGAACGTGAGAGTGAAAGGAAATCAAAACAAGAAGTTTCAGATCACCTAAAGAAAGCAATAAAACTTGTGGAGAGGAAACTTGAATCATTACAGTAGATCAGTCTGCGATCATCCTGGGCCGATTCTGTGGACAGCTAACACAAGTTTAGCTGAGATGGAAAACTGCATATCAAACAAGATCACAGCAACTGTCTTATATCAGCGAGTTGGTTGGTAGGGAGTGATAAGAAAGTTACTACTGACTGAGGACGTACTGGGAACTCTGTCACGGGGTGGGAGACTAGCACTACAGCATTGACATCAGTTCAGGTCTAACCTCGTCAGAATCAAGACAATACATAGACATGAGAAATAAAAACAGATGTAGATAATCCACTTGGCACAGCTGTGTTTCCACTGATGTGTCCACATTTGAGAGAGGTGAGACAGCACAGAAAACAGAAAACCAAAGCCAGAACCCTCAGATCAGCACTGCCCTTTATCTGTATGGGTAGAGTCAGTCATGAAAGGCACTGCAGACCAGGAGAGGACACACCAACCTAGGTAGTTGTGACTATTGCTTTGATGTATAAATCAGAAGAACTGCTCAAACTGTCAACCTAGACTGTAAATTAGCTATGGTAATAGTGTATTATAGCAGTGCAAAAAAAGTATTAATGACTGGAAGTTTCATATGACCAGATAAGGACTGTTGAAATCTAACATGAACATTTCCATTGGCTGGTGAAACATTCAACAGACCGTATCTTCGAAACTACAATGAATTTATAATTGCTCAATAATTTACCAAATATGGCCTCATTGAAATAAGCTTCTTTTTTCAATAGATTTCTTGTTAAATAAATGGGAAATAATAATGCAGAATCTATTTTCCACTTTCTTAATCTGAGATCACTTTCATACGATGTTTTGACAGGAAATTGAGATTTGCAACAAAGATTTTTTGCCTTAGCGTGTCAGGGCTTTTTCCACCCATTTTAAAAATTCATATACAACAGACAGATGTATGTCAAACAATCAAAAAAAAGGTAATTATTTGAATAAAAAGAGACTATATATTAAATACTTGCAATTTGCCATGAATTTGACAGGAAAACGCATGTAAGTTAAACATTTTTAAGTGAATAGCATGTTCATCAAGTCTGCTTCTTGGTAAAGAATAAAAAGCTTCAGCCTGTCCTACAGCATCTGAAAGGGAAACCCTCATAAACTTGCTTTCTGTCATATTTTATTGGTTGACTCTTCGATCCCGTATTTCATGACAGATTTTTTCACTCAATTTACACAATGATTTTACGTCTCAATTGTCTAAAAAAAAGAATATTTTTTTTTTTTTAAAACCAATTGCTTTGAAAGTTCATGCACCCATAACTCACTTATTTTTATGCTGTACTCATTGCATTGATTAGAGAGATAAAACATTTTTCTTACTTGTATCACATGACTTACAGGATTTTCTCCTATTTGGCAATGGGTCATATGTGCATCAAACACTTGTAAGTCACACTTGTAACTTTCAATGTTATAACAGAAAGGCCAGGGATGTGGACCGAGCACAAATGTTCCTCACCTTGAAGCCAGGCCTGGCTGCGGGATTTTGGTCCCAACATTTCTCTATCAGCTGTGACAGCCCACTGGGACAGTCATCGGGCATACTGGGACGTTTGTTCAGCCGCACATTCTCCAGGACCTGTGGGAACATGACCAAACTTTCAAGCCTGTTCTTGCTGCATATTTGATTAGGTTAAAAATTAAATAAAATTTTTTCCCAGTATTTACCGAGTGCTGGTCACTGTAAAGCCCTGGCCTTCAAACACATTTAGTCGATGACTGATAACAACAGACAATTTTATGTTTCAAGAAACATGCCAGCAAAGTTGATGGTTTCAGTTTCAGTTTCAGGATAACAAAGTTCAGGCAAGAAATAAAATAACAAATGACAAAAGCCACATGCAACTGCGGAGAACCAGGACCAAGAACTCAGCACAGAGGTGGACCAGAGGGCAAACAACAGATCTCTTCAGCTAAGGGCCAGTGAATGATGGTACAGGTTAGTTAAAACATCAATAAAGATAGAACACAGTCAAAGTCAAAGTTAGAGTAACATCTTGACTGAATCAAACCTGTGACAGACAAGCAATAGATGATCAGCATATAGCACTGGGGTGGAGAAGAAAGATAGGGTATAAAGTGCTGAAATCAGTCTTGTCATATGTGTGTTTCTTCTGTGCAAAGGCAAATTTTTGTCGACTTGGCTTGTAATAAAATAGTCTAAATGTATTTAGAACTACTGAAAACCCACGGCCTTCATGGGAAATTTTTCAAACATAGGTTAAACCAATATTGTCCTGCAACTCAAAGTGTATGGCATGCATACGCACCACGATGATGGCAGTTTGGATGATTGTACTGAACGTTACTCAAAGAAAACATGTTTGATGTTCTGGATGCTCCGCAAGCAGAAGTAGAAGAACAATAATATAACGAACCTAAAAATCGGATCAAACACCTTCCCAAATTTATTATTCAATTATTATCATCTTTTTAGAATAACGTCAAACACAGTAAGATTTTTTTCAATTTTATGTAGATAGAAACACAGATCTTTATGCAACAATTTTGTGGGCCAAATTTCCAAAGGATTTAATCAGCAGTTTTCAAGTCCATAAGCCTTCTATAGGTTTTGTTGTAAACCCAGTATGGATAACACAGAAATGCATACGGTATCTTCAAGTCAAAATGTTGTGTTGGTGTGATGTAAGAACCCCATACAGACAAGTGACTGTGTCATGTCTTACTCTGATGTTTTCTTGGCATTTTCCACTAAACCTCTGGTTTTTTGTTGGTGACACAATTATGTGTTTTGTCAAGGGATCAAATATGAAATCATTCAAAAAGCCTGATTATAGCACAAAAACTTACAGGTCTACAGACCGTTAAGTTTGGAACTTCATATAGTCATGTGAGAGATATCTCTTTAGCTTCAACATCTTGATTTTGCATGAAATTAATAATTAAAAAGATGCATGAAATTAATAATTAAAAAGACAGGTTAATCATCAGCTTAGTGCACAATAGGGAGGAGAGTCTACACTGGAAGACTGTGCAAGATGAGACAGAGATCAGCATGAAGGGCTTGGCCGACCACTTACCTGGAACACACTGCATCCCTCATAGGGGGTTTGCCTGGTCAGCATTTCCCACAGGATGATGCTGTAGCTGTAGACATCAGTCTTGGCAGTGATCTCCCCTGAGTTCAGCAATTCAGGTGCCATCCACGCCGGCGCCCTCTGAACCATGCGTGACTTACTTCCCTTGGACACCTTAACATCTGCTTCATGTCTGCAAGGTCAATAACGATGACATATGATCTGACATATTACCAAAATAATGTCAGGCTTGTACCATTTCACTTTATAATCAGATGAACTAAAATCTTGGACAGATGATCAAAGTGAATTTTCAGGGTTGAAAAAATCTGAACATGCTGAAATCTACATTTATATATAACATTTCTACATGATGTAAATGATGCCAGTAGTGAAATGACAGTCTTACTTGAGTTTTGAAAAACCAAAATCTGCCACTTTAGCCCTGCTGCCGTGGTCGATGAGAACATTCCTAGACTTGAGGTCGAGGTGAAGCACCGGAGGTTTGTGGTGGTGGAGATAGAGCATGCCAGCGCACACATCACGGGCAAGTTGGTAGTACTCCGTGTGGCTCAGGGCCGATCTGGCAAGGAAACACACGCACAGACACACAACAGTTCACAACTAATCTGGATGTCAGATCTGATCCACAAATCATTGTATCTCGACATCTGACAGATATTTTGCTCTGTAAAATGCCTTCCTGAAAACAGGAACTTAATTTAACTTTATTGGAGACGCGACACGATGAAATCAGATGTTCATCAAACTGAGGCAACCGTAGAAATCACGTTTTTCAACAGTAAATGAATTTTTAACGCATTATTTTTTTCTTCACAGAATTCTTCTATATTAATCTAAAAGTGCAGTTCAGAGTTAAATTTGCTGAAATAGACTGGGTAAAAGCCCAAAAATTGAAGTTTAGTAGCATGGCCTAATAAGGATTAATAAGGAATAACAAAAGTGATCGGCCATTTTCTCACTAAATTCAGCTGCAGCAACAAGTCATCCCTATCGTCTTTATTTGCCAATATCCAGATCTCTACTCAAGGTAGAACAAAAATTTCAATAACTCTATATGCTCAAAATTTGACGAGGTCTGATTTCATCGTGATGCATCTCAAATTTTGAAAAATTTTACCACAGAATTTTGGCCTGATGAAGTCCACATTTCATGGATAAAATTATTGATCTCCATGGAAAAGAAAATGAGCATTCTTTTCTTTGATGAAATAATTATGATCTTATCTATAACCCTTTTGAACTGAGATATTCATTTTTAAAATCATAACTTCCATCATCTCATGATCAGTGAAATCTAATTTTCTCATCGGAGCCCCATTTGCCTGGTTGTCCAGCAATTTTATCATAATCAGCTACAGAGCAGTTACTAATTCTTATATTATTTCTCCTCCTTCATTTGTCTTTTTTTTGCCTGTTTTTGAGACTTCTGTCATGCTGAGGCCTGATGGGAAGTAATCCCTACCTGCCAATGTCATGCAGGAGAGTGTGCAGGTTTCCACAGGCCATGTACTCCAGCACCATCAGCGGCAGGTTGTCAGGGGAGGTACTCACACCCAGCAACATCACCACATGGGAATGACGCAGTTCCTGCAGCATGGAGACCTGTCACAGCAAGAAACAGTATCAACAGCCTCTCGCTATCCTCACTTTTGTCAATGGGCATTTTTTTTTTTACCAGCGCTATTACTTCCCTTTGCCAGACACAATGGCTTTTGAACAGTGTGTAAAGAAAGAGACATCAATTTTATTCTCATCATTTAAAAAATTAATCACAAAACAAACTGATAAATTTATTACGTTAAGAAAGACCCATTTTCCTTAGACTGAACTGTTCAGAGTTTTTCCTGATCCACACTTCAAGCCAAGAGTTGAAAAATGACTTGGGTTTATCTCTTGATTGTGTTTGTCTAAGGGAGGGGCGGGTCCTGAAATCGAGATTTTGGCTGAAAATATTGAATTTCCCATTTTTTTTTTCTTCAAGCTAAACCATTTTATTTCAAGATTTTACCGTTTATATGGTCAAAACTAGCCTATTTCATGT
>JBCEWB010042665.1:0-14556 GCA_039654565.1 Peronia peronii | reverse complement strand
TAGATAGATAGATAGATAGATAGATAGATAGATAGATAGATAGATAGATAGATAGATAGATAGATAGACAGACAGAAGAGAAAAAAGGTGAGACGGCAACAGAAAATTGTTCAAAAAATAATTAGAGAGGGAAGTGTCTATCTCGTAGATCCGCTTCTGGACAGCCAGTGTCGCGTGAAAATGCAAATTTGATCGTTCACAAGAGATTGTAAGTAGTAAACACAATCAACTTTAAGGTGACAGCCATCTAGAATCGTGTCATGTCAGGCATGGAAAACCCAAGGGCATAAAAAAATCTCGTAAAGGTAACCTCTTCTTTTATATCTACCCACCACGAGAAGAGATAAATCTAGATCCGTATCACATGCTAATGCAAATTTGATTATTTGCCGGAGGCATTGTTAGTAATAAAGACAATCAACTTTAAAGTAAAAACTCTAGAATCATGTCATGTCAGATATGGAAAACCCAAAGAGAGAGAGAGAGAGAGAGAGAGAGAGAGAGAGAGAGAGAGGGGGGGGGGATTAGACAGTTGTTTGTTTTTCTTAAGCCTTTCAATCCTAAGAAAGTAGGATTATCCCCGCTTTAAATGGCTGCATGGTGTATGGCGAGAATTTTTTTGTGGATAGAAATCTGGAATTTGGAACTGTTGCCCGGACATTGTCAGGTGTCCTTTAAGTAACGTATACACGGGACCTCCGAAATATGTTAGCCCTTATTCGAGAAGGCTAGACCTCGAGCTTCCCTACCCAGAGGAAGCCATGGGACAGTTCAGTCACTGAAAAAATGCAGGGTTTCGATCTTCGTGTCCTCCCAATGTAAGGACCCGCGAATTGCACACACAACCTCACTGATATGAGTTGTTTTCACCATGGAGCAGACGCCAAACCACAATGGCAGCTCCCGGAATCAGATTTAGACAAAAAAAAAATCTTATTAAGCCTTTCAATCCTAATGAAGGATTATCTCGGATTCAGGTTGGCAAATGTGACTTCTTTTTATCCACCCACCGTGAGAAGAAGTAGATCTGGTTCTTTGCGATTTAGCCAGTTATCAGCCATTTTGAGAGTCACATAAATCATATTATAACTTTGCCAGGCATGAAAAGTAAAATAATATAAGCATTTTAAAGGAGGAAAAGGCCACCTTTTGTGCTTCTTATTTGAAACACGCTGAAAAGAGAATCCTGAACAATTCATTCATAATATGATGAGAATGTTTTTCTCTCATCCTGCTTTGTTTGTTTGTTTGTGTGTTTTTGACAATTTTTGTTTCACTAGTTTCAAACAACTAGAGCAAAACTGATTTCTTCCGCATATACATGGCAAAGAGAAATAACTCAGTATTATTAACATAAAAGTAAATGATACTTAGTGACATGTCATGTCAGACGAGAAATATCTGAAGAAAGAAAATGATGGATGGATGGGTGGATGGATGGATGAATGGATGGATAGATGGATGGATGGATGGATGGGTGGATGGATGGATGGATTGACAGACGGACGGACAGATGGATGGATGGATAATTGGATGTATGGATAGATGGGTGGATGGATTAAGGGATGGATTAATGGGTGGATGAACGGATGGATGGATGGGTGGATGGATGGATGGACGGACGGACGGACGGATGGATGGATGGATGGATGGATGGATGGATGGATGGCTGAATAGATGGCACGATGGATGGGTGGATGAATGGATGGATGGATGGATGGATAGATGGATGGATTGATGGTTGGATAGGTGGATGGATGGAGAGATGGATGGATGGGTGGGTGGATGGATGGGGGGATGGATGGATGGACGGACGAATGGGTCAATGGATGGATGGACGCACGGATGGATAGATGGTATATGGATGGATGGATGAATAGTTGGATGGATGGATAATGGATGGATAGATAGATGGATGCAATAATGGCCAGTCAGACAGATGGGTGGATTGATGGATGGCTGGATAGATGGATGGATGAGTAGATGGATGGATGCATGGATAGATATATAGATGGATGGATAGACGGATGGATGGATAGATGGATAGATTGATAGATTGATGGATGGACGGACGGACAGACGGATGGAATAATGGATGGATGGCAGATAGTTTGATGGATGGATGGATGGATTGACAGACGGACGGGCAGATGGATGGATGAATATTTGGATGGATAGATGGATGGATGGATGGATGGATGGATGGACAAATGGATAGATGGATGGACGGATGGATGAATAGATGGATGGATGGATGGACGGGTGGATGGATGGATAGATTGATAGATGGATGGGTGGACGAATAAATGGGTGGACGGATAGATGGATGAATGGATGGATGGATGGATGGATGGATGGATGGAGAGTTTAAGTGAGAGAAAGAGTAAGAGCGACATAAGAAGGATCCAGAGGGGAGAATGGTTGTAAATTTATTCAATAATTACAGGCATCGGTCAACTCAATTTTGAATCTCTGAGATGATCAGAGAATTCACAATGGTTACGGAAAGACAAGTGTTTGTGAAGTAAGTAGTTTGAGAAATGATCATTATACGCCGAGATAACCACCCCGGAGGAGATTGAAAGGCGTAGAACAACCGTGACCGTAATCATCCTTGTACTAACTTTCATGAGCCATTCTCAGTCTTGTGGTGTAATATACTATCTCCTCTTGGTAGGTTGGACCGCACAGTGTTAATTAAAGATAATATCTAGCGGCATAGCATAACAGAGGAGGAAAACCCAAGATTATAACTTCTGTCAACAATTTCCTTCCCATTTAACGGTACATTAGCACGATCACGAACAAACAAACGTTCCTCCATCCCTTCCAAATTTTAATGTTCCTCTGTCTCTTTAGAGACAAAGAGATGGTCTGTCTTTTTAAGCAAAACGAGTATAGTATTTGGGGTGACGGAAAAAAAAGTGGGGGGGGGGGGGGGGGGGGGAGCAGTATGAGTGGGCCAAAAAATGCAGTAACCACCACCACCACCACATCCCCTCTCCACCCCCATCCCTCACACATTCACAGTAAGTATCGACCGCAGTAATTCCTGTTTTGAGCTTCGCTTCACAGTTGGTCGCCACAGTGACTAAAGATGGGGCAAGGTTATTGATATTGCTGAGTGATAAGGATTTGGCACCGAACAAGCAGTCATCTTGTAAGAATCCCAACATGCTGAAATTGTGCATTAGACCTACGGACTGTAAAGCGCTTAGTCCCGTATAGAAATGCTCTATTTACCCTCTTCAGCCTGGGCCTCATCTGAAAATAAGCGGTACCGACATGATATTATTATTATTATTTGGTTATTATTTTTAAAAAATAAAACCCACCCATTATTGTTCCACTTCCATGTTGACAGGTGAGGTGAATAAGTTTACATATTTTCAACCTATACTTAAAAAAAAAATGTTTAGAAACTTCTAGGAACAAATGTAGATGTATACTCATCTATATTATAAGCTTAGTGTTGATAAACCGTGAAAATACCGAAAATAAATGGCAAAGCCAGCAGAGGAACTCCGAGAGGGGCAGACTGATTCCTCGAAACTATCAAACAAAGAGAAGAATGTCGGACATGATCTCTGATATCTGTCACTGACCTGGCAGTGAAAAATCTATTGATAATGATATAGAGCTATTTTAAGATTAGTTCTCCAAACATCCGATCCAAGCATCCCCAAACATCCGATCCAAGAATCGCAATTAGATCTTGTATACTATCCACCTAGAAATACTTTTGTATTATACGTTACGTTCTATATAGGTCTTTCAACCTTCCGGTGGAGGTTAGACAGTTTTTGTATTATATGATGAATTACATAAATGAAAGAGTAGCATGTATTTTTTGTGTGTGTGTGTGTGGAGCAAACAGTGACAAACTCGAGGAAATTATGATGGCAGAATGTCATATCTAACGATCCTCAGTTAATACATGTACTCAGATCAGTCGTTGACAGGCCAGGATCCAGCTTCTGCTACCATATTATAGAACTACTGGTGTACTAAGTCTATGTTTCATGCACACTGGGATCCAGGCAGACAGACGCGGGCGGCCAGGCAATTACCAAAAAGCACAGGCTCAACACGGCTGGAGCACGGGCTGCTGGACTTGTACATGTATGTACAAATTAGGTATCGATACCGAATTTCTCGCTCACAAAGCGCGATGCAGATGAAGTAATAATTCTTCTAAAAATATTTAAATCGGGGCACAAATATTACAAAAAATCGATGCAATTTTCGTAGAAGTAGAATAATACGAAACACAATAATTAAACACAATTGAAGCGGAAAATGAGCCACATGCCCCCGTATTCAAGACTATACTAATATTTAATGTTCTATGAAAGAATTTTTACTTTCTGGCCCAGATCACTATTTGTTTTTTTTGTTTGTTTTCGTTCTTCCCCCCTCAGCTCAGCATTTCATTCTATGACTCTCCTTGCTGTAATTTCCAGATTCTGAGATTTGTATTTCTTTTTTCGTTTTTTTTTTTTTTTGCTTATAAAAAATAATTAAAAATAAATAAATAAATAAATAAATAAATAAATAAATAAATAAATATAATCATGGCGTCCATTTGCATTGACTGAACCTAGTCGGTCATCTTAAAAATCCGATCTAATAAAACTCATTATAAAATCAAAATAAAACAAAAAATGAAAGTACAAAACAAAACAAAAACAAACAAATAAACAATGGTGCTTTCTTTAAAAATATTTAATGGAAAATATATCTAATGTTAAACTAGAAAGAGGAAAAAAACTAAAAAAATACGGCTATTATTTCTGTTACCATTTCTAGACAAGATCCTAATCTTATTGAAACGAAATCCTGTCGTGTCTTGATTTTGATCTTCGTGTCCTTTCTGTCCTCTCATCGGGGGATGGAAGGACACGAAGATTGAAAGACCTGCATTTTTTTCAGTGACTCAATGGTCCCCTGGCTTCTTCTGGGTAGGGAAGCCTGATGTCTAGCCTTCTCGGATAAGGGCAAATATATTTCGGAGGTCCCGTGTGTACGTTATGCACGTTAAAGAACTCTTGGCAGATCAAAATCGATGAAAGAGTAGGCTGCATGCCGCTGTCCGGGCAAAATTTCCTAATTCCAAATTTCTACCCACAAAATTTCTCAGCAAAAATTGACAACTTCTAAAAAAGCCGAGATAACCCTACTTTCTTTGGATTGAAAGGCTTAAGAAAAACAAACTCGTGTCTTGAAAAGCTGAGGAGTTGAAGCACTCATGTAAAATCTAAGCTATTTCTTGGACTCATGAACACCGCCAAAACAGTCGTTGATGATCCTTCATCTTGTGTATGTGTGTACATGAATGTGTGAGTGTGTGTATAATATATATATTATATTGTCGAATAATTTATTGTTTCACTCTAGATCTTTTAAATTAATAAATACTTATAAAATATCAATCAGGTCATAGCCCAAGAACAGTTAGGCACTGTATAATAGTCAACGTCTCTCTAATTTAATTTGGCATTTGGATTTCTCCTCCTTATGACAGATTTCGCCATTTCTTAGAGTTCAAGTTGAAATTTGAAAATCATTGTCATCATAGACCCTCATAGATTCATTCATATTTTACAATTTCTTGTAGCACTTTCTGAGTAATAAACCTACCGGTAAGCCTTTCAAGGACGAAAAGATCTAGATCTATCACAAAGCTAAATCTAGGGATGATAATTGTCCTTAAGTATTAAATCTCATTTTGCTAGAAACAACATATTCAAGAAAAAAGAATTTTCCCAGTGCACATAAATATAAAATCACTTAGACCTACTACCTCTCGAAGGTTGAAAGCATCATGTATTCTACGGTAGAGTCGAGCAATCACAATAATAGTCGAGTCCAATGTTGTAGGCTAGATCTACAAGCCACATAGTACCCTGAGCCTGTGGCACAGACAGGAGCCCAGCTGCTTGTTCCGCATGCGCAGACTGTGGGCCAGACTGGCAGGAGAGGACAGCACACACCACGCTCGTGAGAGAGGCTGGACTGATTCAAGGCATTTTCTTTATCTCCACATTGAACCGAAAACGGTGAGTATAGATTTAGATATAATCTATATCGCGCAACTTTTATAATGGTTAGATCCAGTGAAGGTTTTGTCAGTTTGGGGGGGCATCAGAATGCCTGCCAGCTGGGAGGCAAATTTGCGCGAATGGCTTCCACAAACAACGGTCGACACAAGTAACATAACATTGCAAAGATTGGATACACACACGCAAGTCGGATGGCCAATGAAATACTTTTTTTTCCACAAAGCAGGCGAAAACTGTGATTTTGCATCTCGCTACATGTAAATCTAGCGTTATTTGTGATGATTAGATCTGGCTCTGTTAATTTTGCGGGGCACCAGAATGCATGCCATCAGGGGGCGATTTGGCGCTGATGAATAAGTGATACATAGACCTGGTTTCGGAGATCACACACAGCGGCAGGTTGCTTGGCATGGCTCCTGTGTGGTCTGATCGCTTTATTTTCCTGCTTGTTGGCTCACAAAACTACAAAGCAGCGAATCTCAGCAATGTACTGATGTGCCATGCACAGTAGGGTTGCGGTGACTCACAATATAATAGTCAGATGTAGCCTACAGCCTAATCATCCTTACCACTCAACAGAACAATACACCATCAGGTCTAGTTATAATAGATCTAGAATCCAATAGATACATCAGGCTCCCCCTCCCACCTCCCTCCCTCCCCAAGCCATTCCTCAATTTTATAGTTTTCTGCTCCCACTGCTTCTTTCTTTTCATTTTACTTTTTTCTTCTAGATGTTTGCCCAGTATTGGGGAAAAAAAAGAAAAGGTTTAGTATCATTTGATTTAGATCTAAATCTCGGATGTGCATACCTAAAGTTTATCTGGTTCTATCTAATTCAATAAATTAGATGCAGATCTAGATCTAGATAGATCTATATCTTTTGCTGATATTTCTAAAGCTTGTTTGTTTGTTTGTTTGTTTTTTTTCAAAAAATTTTTTATCACACTAGATCTAATCACATCAACTCATGCACATGAACTGATAACATGATCAAATTGTGAGGGCGTATATAAAGAGATGTGGGGATTCCAGTGAAGACTCAGATGCTATACGTAAATTAGCTGCTTTACTGCTACGCCAATTTTGCAGTCCTATACAAGGTTTTGATGATATGTTTAGTTTCTTCCAGTCCCTTCAGTGCTAACCCTCTATGTGCACGCAGTCGTGCCCTCAGTGAACTAAAAGGCACTCGTTCTCTACTTTCTCATAAGCAGTCAGAAGCATCAAAGTTTAAGTGTTACTAATTGATAATACAAGCAGTCAAGCAGACTAGATCTTTGCATCTGGTTTGAGTTCTCATACCTAGGTCATCTGCCAACCATGTCTGTCAAAAGATTCTGTGTATGGATACAATATGCTTGTCAGTGGTCAGAGTAATAGATCAAAGGGGAAAAGGGTGTGGTTGCTGGTGAGCTGACTGTGGATGTACCATATATACTGTTCTTAGAACACGAGAGACTGATTTTTGGATGTACCTTGGAGTTGGTTAGCAGTGAAGTGGTTAAGAAACCCAAAAGTAAGATAGTAGGCTTTTTATTTTATTACCATACTTATATAAATAATTCTGCTGGTAACAATATATTGCTGCATTGCATGGTCTGTAACTTCAACTTACATTTTGTACCAATTGAAAAATGCTCTGTAATGCTGAAAAAGAAAATAATTGGAAATAGTTGTCCAATAATAATCCCAAATTTGAATTCGTTTGGAGTCAATAAATCCATTAAAAAAATATAAATGAAAACACTATCTAATTGTAATCCGACAACTAGGTCATCAGAATCAGCAGTAATGTACTATACTTTTGAGTGGGAATCCAAGAAGTGTACCATTACCAGGTGACTAACAATAACATGGTCTAGACAGAATTCTGAATGAAAAAAAAAAAAAAAAGACCAGACTCCCTCACTACCCATTTTCATCTGTGAAGATCAGTTGACCCCATTATGTCAAGCTTTTTGTGGGAACATTTATGTTAGTGCTAGCTTGAGTTATATTGAAAGTATTAAATATAGCCAAGAATACTTTCAATTGATAAAGATAGCATTGAGACATGTTGTACTGAAGTGCTAATCTGATGTTGAGAGTAGACAATATTTTCATTGCAATGTTGAGCGTAGTTCATAGTGTTAGCAAAGTTCTGCCTAGAATTATTAGAAAAAAAAGCCAAAGGTACTTCCTACCTGCTCTGTTTTCTTTGAAGTTTATACATTAGCATTACCGCAGGCTGCAGGAGGCTGCGACTGTGGAGATCCATAACTACCCATCGCTTTAATATCAACATTTATTATTTATATCACACTGCCAGTTGCTAGTCCTCAACTTGGCACAAATTCATTTTATGAGATCCTCATTTTCTGCTTCCCACTTCCACATATTGTGACCTCAGTGCTTGTTTATTCTGTCTCCAATTTAATGATTTCGAAGATTTTTCTTTGAAGCAAGCCTTTTCATGATACTGAGTCTGTTCACCTTCGTCATTGTAACTGGCGTGCTAAATTATTCTATATCCAGCATAAAAGACAATCTTTTAATTTTACTGCTTATATTTTATATATCTGAAGTAATCAACCACATTCCAAGGACATTTTGGACATAGAAAAGACAAGCCCCAGAATGACATGGGTACACAGTAAGAAAAGTGTAGCAAAATTTTGGTATTTTAGGTTTATTTAAAAAGAAGATATTTACAGTAGTTATTATTTATAAGAAATGGGTCTATAATGATAGAGATCAGAAACCCATATAATTTTAGTTTTAATCGGGAAAAAGGTTTGGAGACTTTAAACAAGATGGGCGGATTTCTCTTTTCTATGAAATGTGGAGATAGAATAAACAAGCACTAAGATCACAATATTCTGAGCAGAATAAACAAGCACTAAGGTCACATTTTCTGAGCTCTCCAGTCTTATTCCTTGCCTGGCGAATGAGAGTTTGAACCAGAGGACACTTTTTTTTCTTTTCTACTTTTTCCTTTTATTTTATTTTTTTTTTCTGGATCAGTTTGACGGTATCAGGCAGAACAAATTCTGTGTATGTCCCTCCTATTGGAAAACATTGGTGTCAGTTAATAAAAGGTACTATCAATATCTTGAAATGCCACGATGTTTTAAAAGTGAAAAGCCTATTGTATGTTTAACTTTTATGTTTTCAGATGAACCGGTCTGACAGGAACTGGGCTAGACGACTTGTGCAAGAAGTTAAGAGGAGGGAATGCTTATACGATTCATCACATCCAGATCACAAAGATAGACAAAAAATTGATCAGGAATGGGACGAGATAGGACAGCTACTGGATTCATCAGGTAAAAATTTTTTTTTTCAATGAGTAGAACTAAATGTCATGTATCCATAGGAGTAAGTCGAAAGTCAAAATAGAAAATTATATTCTTTGACCATAGGGAGTTAATTTACAATGAGAATATCTCGGCCACAAGAGTCATAGCTAAATAAATTTCTTGCCATAGCCAAGGACACCATTTTCTTTTTGATGCATGAACTGTATGTGTACTTCAATACATGAAAATTTGACATCAGACTCACTTCAGCAGGTGCATGACATAAGTGTTACCCTTTGTTCACCTTTTTTACATAAAGTGGGAATTGATAGTGGTAATAGCACAGATATGGGATTAATTAGGGTTGACAATAATTTTTTAGTAACCATGTTTACAGACAAAGCCAAATTATACATGGATTAAATTACTAAAAGCTGAGATTGGGACCAGCTGTTCTTCCTCAGCCAATAACAGCTTTTGTGAGCATTGTTTAAAAGAAATGCTAGAAAAAGCCTGTTGGCATGAAATTTTGCTACTGTCATTAAGAGTGGTATGAAAATTAAAAGAAACGTTAACACATGTCTGAATCAACTTCATCACCTTGCTAAATTAATGTAATTAAAAATACACTGAATTTGCAAAAAAAAATCGAAGTACACAAAGAAAAAAAATGATTTGTACCTTGTGCCATGAAAGTTTCAAATGTGTACTCATTTGTTTCTCCTGTAGGTAAAGAAAAGAAAACTGCCCATTTAAAAAAGGGTCATATGTGATATACAATCAAATGACAAAAAACTCCCAAACTTTGCTCAAAGCCTCATATGCAACAAAAATTCCTATCCTAGTTAGCATAGGCTATATATATACGTGTGTACTATACTCCATATAAAAATGAAAAGGATTTATTGCATGGTTTAATTTTTACTATTTTTTAAAAAATTGTTGTTGTTATTATAATTAAAAAGTTTTGTACAAATTTCCATTTCCTTCACCTCAAATTAGAAGTTGTAATTTTGTCTTAAATATAATAAAAATTATATGTACAGAAAATATATGTAAAGCTGAAATTGTTTGCTATATTTTTGTTACAAAAATAAACATGTGAAAAATGTAGCAATAACAGAATGTTATACCATATTATTTGAGGCGGGTGAGATTTCCGGCGAACATGCAGGTTGTGTGACCAATCGCTGACCCAGGTCTACACACTGTCGAGAGGCAATTAACCTAGTGCACCACTCTGCAGACACTGTATACATCTATATATATTATTATTTGCCTTTATGTTATTGAGATTAGTTTGCATTGTGTGACTTTGTGGACCACTGTGAAGTAGGCTGTTTTAGCCTGACTGCTTAAAATCTGTTGGGACAATTTTTTTGGCTCGGTCCTATCAAGCATCCTTACCATGTGGCATTAAAAAAAAAATGTATACTATATATCTGCAACAAAACCCATGAAAGGCTTATGGGCTCGAAAATTAGGGAATTTATCCTTATGAAATTTGGCGCACAACATTGTTGCATAAAGATCTGTGTTTCTATTTACATAAAGCTGAAAAAAGTGTAAATGTTTAACATTATTCTAAAAAGACTTTGTGTGCATGTTTGATCCGAAATGTACTTTTGATAGAATGATGTGTTTGAAATGCCAACATCAAGATGCACACGTTTGCCAGCCATACACTCTGAGTCACAGACCAGTATCAGTACTGGTTTGATATTTCAGGTTTATTTAAAAGAGGAGATATTTACAGTAGTCATTATTTATAAGAAATGGATTTATATTGATAGAGATTAGAAACCCATATAATTTTAGTTTTAATTGGGAAAAAGGTTTGGAGATTTTAAACAAGATGAGCAGATTTCTCTTTTCTCTTCTGGGTTCTCTTCTAGTTATATATAAATATATGTATATATATATATATATATATAATTCAGTTACTGATCACCAAATGTTGTGCAATGAGGTAAAATGAGTCGGAGATCAATGAGGGATTCTTTGAAAAAATTAGATTTTACTAATCATGAAGTTAAGTGTTAATGTAAATAATATCCTGGTACAGAGAACATTTATAACTAAATACCAATAGCTCTGTGTACGATATCAGACTCAATTCACCCAATCAAGCAGCATTGATAGGGATGTCAAACGTCTGACTTTGTCAGAAATCTGATTTTCTGATTGTGGTTTGCCAGGTGATCATAGTTATTGTTTTTAATGCCATACAGACTCACAGGACAAGCGTGAAAACTGTACTTAAATACATGCTCTTCATGAGGGCAGTCAATGGTCTCGTTATACTGGCTCATTTCATTTTAAAAGATGAAACTCATGGCGCTTAGTTCCTCAGACATGACAATATTTGGTCAAGCTATCACTTGAGAGTTGTTGACCGAAAGTCAATTCTTTAATCTCACGACTAAAAACAGAATGATATGGCTGTGCCTGAGAGAAGATTGAAGAGAAGGCTGATACAGGAGGAGAGTCATCCCTGAGTACATTCTAGATTCATTTGAAAAAAAACTTATGATGATGGTACTGCATAGATAGAACAAATGCATTTATTTTTTCCTACTTCTCATTTTAATAGTAAAGTTACTGCTAACCCAGATTCCCGTAGAAACTTACAAAGTTGTGTTAATACAGTAAGCATAGTTTTTGTGTTTAAATTATTACGTGACTTGACTGTGCTGACCGATCCTATAAAATTTTCCAACTTTTTCATGGAAACAGTTTGACTTTCCTACAAAAGTAATGTCAGTAGTATTCTAGAATATGTTGTAATTTTATCTTCATTAATTTATATTCCAGCTGACATTGTGCGAAAAAGATGGCAGAACTTGAGAGGGTCTTTTAGCAAAGCAGTCCAAAGAAAGAGTCGAGAGACAGGTATGGATACAAAGACCCATACATTTTACTTGATGGACCAGATGAGCTTCCTCATTAAACACATGAATCCTATAAACCCATGGAGAACAGGAATTGAGATCGGTCCTGATTATGAGGAAAAGCAAGAACCGCCATCTCCACCAGCATCAGCATCAGAAGTAAATGCAGTTGTTGAGGATGATTTTTATCCAGCTTCTCTCTCAAGTGGCTCCTCTGCCAGAGAGACCCTCCGATTGAAAAGGAAGCATTCGCTGTCCGTGGAAGATGCCATGATAGCTTTCTTACAGAGCCAGGAAAAAGTGGATGAAGATTTGTGTTTCTTTAAGGGTCTCTTACCACATATTAAAGAACTGAACAAAAAGAGAAAGAGATCATTCTTCCAGCTGATTACTGGTGAATTGTTTAAATCACTGAGTGAGCAAGAAAATGAAAATGTCCCTGCTCTAGTGTTGGACGTGACTAATGCCAGCTGAAAACTACTTCTCATCATATAATGGTAATTCAAGAGAGCTCAGCTGGATTTGAGAAGTTAGTTGTATTTCTCCTGCAGCAATGAGAAGGAGAATGACCCAATGTATAACTCTTAGATATGCATGCACATGATCTGTAATCTCAGAGTTTTGTACTAGTAACAAAAAGAATCAAGAAAAAGTGGCTAGTGATAGATCAGATTTTAAGGGGGCGCTCGGGTGAGGTTTTCACCAATAAAGGGTTAAATTATCGATTTTGGGATTTCAATGAATTTGCATAGTTGATTATGTCTAGGTCAAGAATATCAAGTGCCAAAATTCAATTCCACGGGTTTCAGCCCCAAAAATGTATTTAAATGTATATATTTTGTATATATCTATAAATATTGTTTTGCCCATTTTCTCATGTTTCTTATTCTGTTAACTGAGCTTCACTAAAATCTTAAAAATCTCTGCTGTTTATTGTCATACAGGCATCAGATTTGGTACACCGATAGACTAGTCATATGTTTAGGTAATGGGCTAGTTAGTTTGATGTTTTTCACACTAAGAAAGCAAAAATTGTTTATTTTTTTATGTGGGTTGTTCTTTTTGTGTCAACCACAGCTTTGGAACCTTCCTGCATCTATTTCATCCATCAGAGACAAATAAAACCTAGTCGATTACCTCCACTTTGATCTCACCTTTCAATATTCACATATAGAAAGTAAATATTCTTTATTGGTTTTGTAAATTTTAAGAATCTCAGTTACTTATTTATTTTTCAAGATGGCCGGCGTTGCCATGGCAACAAGCAATATATTTAAATTTTTATGAGTGAAATAAGGTCTCAGTGAATTATCAGTTCATACCAGGGATGTTTCAGATGGCTGAGGCCAAATTTAAAAGAACTTCAAATTTCACTAGAGCACCCCCTTAAAGTAACGAGCGATTTTGAGAAACTGGAAGTATGAGTTTGATAAGATATTGGCACAAGACAACTAATTAACACTTTGAGTGCTCACTTTTTATTTATGTGCATATTCAAATAGGTACTACGGTTTGCAAATGTAGGTCACAGATTTGTAACTTAAAGTGCCTATTTGATATACTCATAAATTAAAAAGTGAGCACTCAAGGGCTTAATGAAATGGGAAAGAGAGAGGTCCTCATGACCAGAGAAATGTGAACATTTTAGGCCCAAATTAATTTTGCTACCACCTGTCCAAAGCCATGAGCCATGATTGTGGCCTTGTGCACTCGTTAGATTAAGAAAGGTTCAAAGCAGTCAGATAATGGACCTTTCCTGTTAAGTGCACTGTGGAGCAGCTGTTCCCAAAATGAGTATGACATTGGTGCTTGAACTTGTAGTTGAATCCATTGTGGCCATATGTTTGTATTTCTAGTCAAAACAGGCTCTGAACAACCATAACATGCATGTTATTTTAGACTGAGAGATACTAGATATGTGTGCTACAACTTTTTAAATCCAGAGCCTAGGTCTGTCAGTGTAGGGGTTACTGTAGTACATATATATGACATATCGTCGTGCTGTTTGCCAAGTGCGCTATCCCGATCTTTTTCAATTTTTGGTTTTTTGGTTGAATACACTCCATGGCGTCGCACTTTGGCTCGAATCGGGACTTTTAGTTCAGGCAATAAATTTCCCCCACCAGCGCGCCTGACGTGGGGTTAATGGGGGTCATGAGTCGGGCCTACGCGATAGTGTTTCTAGGTCACGTTGCCCTTATTAATAGTTAGTTGATTTTAATCCTTTATATCTGTCGTCTTTCAGTTACCAGCACTCATCTGCCTGTTCAACATTCAAGAATCATTTCTCGGCTACAATTCTGTGAAAACGCGATGTTCTTG
>JBCEWB010042654.1:0-14556 GCA_039654565.1 Peronia peronii | reverse complement strand
TAAAATGAACTAGACCAACTCCTGGCCCTAACCTGCTGGGACCCTCGGCTGTGCATACCGCCGAGGCAATAATCGCAGTAGCGATATATGCCATTTTTACCGGGACCGCACCGCAGTGAGATGGTAGTGCCACATTGCGTTCCATACGATGCGTACCTTTATGGATTAAAAATTTTTATAACAGATGTGCATAACTGCGGTTTGTCGCATGTTTACACATTTTTTTAAAAAACATGTTTATGCCAATAATTTCAAAATTTGGAATGGAGGCTCATCTGGCGCAAGAAGTGCAGGAATTTATGGCCTTGGTTTATTGATCAGAAAACGATTCGAGGAGTGGTTTCTCGAGCATCTGGACAATCTAAAAGTATGTATGCGACTGTCATAGAAAGTGCAAATTCGACTTGAAGAAATTGTTGTACTATGTTGGGTTCGAAGTTTGAACTCTTGTTTCGAAAACCTCGCAATAATTCTCGGCCTTCTCTTCTTCCCCCATTCCCCACCCCCTGAACCTATGTAACATTTTATCACTGATCACTGGTGGTGTCGGTGGCCGTCTGATTGTTGGGTCATCACGCTCGGGATCAAAGATTTTGGAGCCTGAATCGTAACCGGGCTTGATATTATTATTTTGTCATCGGGAAAGACAATCATCATAACTTCTCCGGATAGAATGGGTACGACACTATAGGGGATCGGATGGCAGATAGGTTAAGCGTCTATTCCTCGGCCAAAAATGTACGTCCGAGTTCAAATTTGGATTCTACCAGAGGATGGGAAAGATCAGAAGATTAGAACTTGCTTTTTTCTGTTCTTTGTTCTCTGACTCATGTCATGTCTCTGACATTCCCCTGGCTTCTTGTTAGGTATAGTTTGTTCGGACAAGGGCTAATGTACGTTACAAATGTTAAAGAACCCTTGGCATTTAATAATCGGATGAATAACAAGCGGAGACGCTGATATCCGGACAAATTTCCAATTCTAAATTTCTACCAACAAAAATCCTTTTCACCAAAACTGGGCATGCACTAAAAGCCGAGATAATCTTATTTTCTTAGAATTGAAAGGCTACATGCACAATAATTAGGAAACTATAGATAGAGAAAGATATTGTGAGTTTTTTAAAGATTTAAGCGCCTAAGAAGCATATGTATTGTATGCTTCCCAGGAAGCTGAGAACATAAACTTACAAGTGCCTTCTCTGGGTCTTACGTAGTAAGTATAGACTGCTAAGCGCGAAGTCATATGCTGTATGGGAATAAGCGCGCTATAGACCTTTCCAGTAACGAAACAGAACTCTTTTCCGGGATCTTCTTCTGGGTTGTCCTTTTTCTCCTGTTGTAACAAACCTCTTGTTTTTGATTTGTGAGTGCTGCCTAGTTAAAGGTATTTTTTGAGATAGTTGGACAATTTTAAATAGCTCCTAGAAATTCAATGAACGGTAGTCACCCACACGTTTCCAGTCCAGAGCCCAGTCGGGACCTATAGATGAGCGATCGCGGTTCTTTCAGTCCAGTCGATGGCGTCCCATAGCGAGACGCGAGACGCGCCAGGTGTAGTTGCTAACAGTATGTCTATGGCTCACTTACGTCCATTTTTTCGTTGAAACAAACTTCAGAATGGCCAAGGAGACTGCCCAGACACTTTTCGGGCAGGAACAACCACTCTAATTGCCCAGCATTTCTGAAAAGATCTATACATTTTAATGCAATCCATAGTTACAATTTTTGGAGTCTGTTATATTTCTTCTTTGCCATTGCCCAGCTGTTGTTCTCCATTTATCTAAGCTGTCCGTTTCCACGTTTGCTGCAGTGGACCAAGTGAATATTAACTTCATCACATGTATCATTTTCATGGTATATATTATAATAATCAATTATGCCGTTACACCTGCTAAATTCGTAGAGAATGATAATGTAACCCTCATAGCTTCTGGGGTTTTTTTGTCATGCGTCACAGCCATAATATGATAATGAGCTATTACTTTTACTGTCAGCCCGTATACTTCCCTTAATTAGACAGATGAAGTACGAAACAAGTTGTGTACGAAAGAAAAGATCATTTTCATTCTTTTTTTTTTTTTTAAATTATTCAAAACTCTACGCGGCAGAAAATTCTGAAAAATTTATGTACGATGAATATGTTTTCCTCTTATCATGATAATTTTTTTCACAATTTTTGTTTCATATGTTTCAAATAAAAATGAATATACGTATTGCTTATTTGCATTTCTTGATTTGCAACCTTACGTACCTATCAAAGGTAAGTAATTTGGATGACTGAACGAAATAACGGCTTATTTCAACGTGCCTATAACATTGTCAGAACCTCAGAACGAAGTCATTTTAAGAAACACTTTCAGGGTTACAGCCGGCATTGTTCTCAAGCAGTTACTGGTGGCATTTCGTGACAATGTTGCGAGTTGTTTTGTGTGAGGGATGTAATTAATATACATGTATGTGTCATTATAATAATATCTGCAGCCGGTGTCTGTTACCAGGGGAGATCACAATTATTTTATTCAATGTTCCCGTTGTTAAGCTGAATTACCTCTCTTATGTTACTCGCCACCTATAAATCCTGTCTACTCCATTGGATGAACGCAACACTGAAGTTTGTGACAAAAAAAAAAAAGAAGAAGAAATTTATTGAGATACCACAGCTTCCTTTCATTTAACAGATTCACATCAAAATAATTATGATTGCACTTTCTACAACGGAATACATAATATTTTGTAGGAGTCATTTCCTCATAATTGCAAAATAATTCCTTCCTCTTATAAGAGATTAGAAAGTTGAACATTGAAAACAAAACGAGATGAAATAAAAATTAAATGTAGAAAAATAAAAATTAAAACTGTTATATGACTACCAAGTACACACGTGAGCATTCTGTGCAGAGTTTCTAAATGAACCTGCAGAGAAATGTTGAATATTAAGTTGCCAATATTAGGTGGTTCTGTAATATATAATGCCATTCGAGATAACCACCCACAGGAGATTGAAAGATGAAATATAACGCATAATGCCGTGCTCCATGCAAACCAGTGCAATACATTGATGAGAAAAAAATATCTTTATTTAAATATAATATTTATACCACTACCACTGACCAGAACTCAACACTATCAATTCATTCTCTCTCGTTTTCATGTCCTTTCTGTCAGTCTTTCTAAACTTCTCTGTTCACGTCTCTTTCTGTCACAACACATTCCTCTCTGCCTCTCTCTCTCTCTCTCTCTCTCTCTCTCTCACACACACACACACACACACACACACACACACTCATACAGTCTCCTTCTTTCTCGCCCAATGTTTCTATACAGAACTGAGCACGTATAATTTCCTTATGACAAAACAAAAGAAAACAAAAGAAAAAAAAGCTAACATCAACAGCTGTAGTTGAGATGCAAGCCAATTATGGAATTAATCTGGAAATGGTCGTTGCTAATGTAATATTTCAATGAAATCTGTAAATTTATATTTTTCTTGCTTCAAATTATGTTGTGTTTTTTTTTTTTTTGCCGTTGTTGTTGTTGTTGTTGTTTTGTTTTGTTTTTGTATGTGCATTAGTTATTTTCCCTATTTTGTTTTTTTTTGTTTTGTTTTGTCTTTTTTTCTATTTTGTTAATCCTACCCATGTTAGTATTTTAAAAGTTTCCATTATTTCAATGGGCACAGAAAGTACCTAGTGATCTTTAAACAGACAGATATTATTGTTACCCGTTGTTGAAATATACCTAGCTATTACTTATGGCTGGTTCATTGCGAAGACTACCCAAACAATTTCATGGAAAGAAAAGTAAAAAATATATTATATCATAATGTTGTCTTTGCATGTTTTCCAAGTAGTTGATTAAGACTTATGGTGTGAAGCTCGAATTGAGGAGCTGTTGTTTTTGTTTCTATTTCGCAGGTAGTTCCACAGTTTTGCTTCTCGCCAGCGCAAGTTGCATTGTGGTCTGGCTGCTGTAAGGACAGAGACAATGTACCTCACTAGGCACGAAGAGCCGTTCTATTCTTTACGTTATATTGGGAAAGCTAGCTGTCTTGGGGATTGCTATTGATTGATTAAGCTCATCTAGGCGAAATATGATAACTGCAGCAGGACAAAACGGCAGTTTTCAAAACCTTGGCTCAACAACTAACATTTTTTTTGCTTATAGGCATAGCGTGTCCATTCCAACTTATTCTGCAGACAACGACAGCAAAAGTAGGCAGGATTTCACCCGCGTTGCCCATTGAAAAACGGGAATAATGACTGATCAAGTCGTCTCGTCCCGTTTCGGCACACGTCCACTCCTGGAAGTGCCAGCCATGCAGGTATCGGGCCAAGCATCACAAGAAGTTATCTCCATTCAAGCTCCGCCGATTCAAATCAACACCAACCCCTTTCCAGCGGCCCGTAATCCTATGCTAGGAGCTGGTACATATAACCCACCACATCCGGGCTATTTCACCACCGGCGGGCTTCCCCCTGCCCCTGTGCCTGTGCCCTTCGGAGGATATCCACCGAGGATGCCAATGAGTGCACCGCAGGGCCCTTTCGTGAACGCGCAAGGACGTCATTTTTATTATGGTCCCAATGGTGAGACCATCTTTCCTGCTCCAGTATATAATCCACAAGCCATGTATCCTGGCGTGAATTACCCCCCGGGCCCTGGTCCAGTTGGGCCTTATAGGATTCCCTACCCCGAATATGGCATGACAAATCCTGGGTTCAACATCACTTGTGAACTGGAATATGGCCGAGTTATGAACATTGACGTCCGAGACTCGCAAGGCGAATTCAGAGGCATTCCCGAATTCCTGCGGACCGAACTGCAGAGAACTTATGGCCAGTACCCTTATACGGAGGTCAGGATAAAATTGGAAGGTGGGGAATTCCATATTTACGCCACCCACGAGAACCCCAGACTCAAGTATCGGCGGCGACATAGGCACCGGCACCGAGGCCGAGATTCAGATTCGGACAGCGAGCTTTATTATGATGACGACTCTTACTATGGCGACGGATATCGAGGAGTTCCCGAGTTCAAGAGTGACATCGAATCAAGTGGAGTAGGGCCTCGGCGTCGGGGAGAGAGACCTCGAGGAATCCTACGCGAAAGAGGTTGGAACCGATTTCGATGATAACACAATTGGGATATTATACTATTTTCAAGTTACAGAAAGATTCTGTTATATAGAGTTATTTCCCACTGGATTTCAGTGTAGTGATAGCAAATTGGCACTGTTTCATATAACTTTATAATTCTTACTATTTAGTGGCATTTGAGTGATAGAAAGCTTTCCTAATAAGTCTGCAAGTAGCAATAATGTATAGAACCCATTACAATACCATCATGACCCAACTCTTCTTTAGTATTGGAACTAAACTCTCTTGTTTTACCCTCTCTGGACATGTTTGTTGTATCAGCTTTTCAAAGCCGGCAGCAGAAAATTCTGTCCTTCTTTCATTTTTGTTTTTTGCCATAAGACTTCCAGAATCGTACAGACTCCATCTTTTTTGGCCTTCTTGAGATCTTGTCAGTTTATTTTGTAAAATGCATTCATTGAATATTTAGAGGATAGCTAAAATCGCCAAACTGTTATTATCATGATTCAGCAGAAATATCTTGAATAACAAGATAAGAACATCCAAGCTGTGAATAACTCAGTAGAAATTAACACAAAATTAATACACAAACTTCCCTCAAATGAAAAGATTAAAAAAAAATAAGTTTCAAATTAGTTATGATAATTTCTTTACAACAAGTTATCAAGGCATCCATTATCACATCATCATTTTGGTCATGTCTTCATCAGAATCATCGTAATTGTCATCACTATTGCTGTATCATTATGTTTTTGTTTAGTCGTGAATACTGTTAGCGTATATCTGTTTCTATCTTTATGATCATTCACCAAAGAGATAGTAAGGCTTGCTTAACTATTACCGGTACTGTCTATTAATGTATGATGGCATATGCCGAAACAAATTTTATATCTATTCTGTATTCAGTTACTTGCAGGTAATTATTCAATGTCCTCCTCAGAGACCAGATCTGCAGCGCCATGGACCAAAGCTTATTCATTGTTTGAGAACTGAGCAGCTGTCGGACTCGCCTTAAGAGCCCACAAGTGACTGAACATAAATTAAAGTGCATATATTGTTATACACCTGTTGTAGTGTACTTGGACAAATCACCTTTTCCTTGAACTGTTATTTCCAGAAAATTAAAAGTTAGTTTTGCAATCTCTTTCTTTTCTAAACGTAGTGAATAAAATGTCGCACGACCAGGTAAACCTAGTCGAATATAGAATTTTTCATGTATAGAGTTATTGGTGCTAGGGAAATGAAAACGTAGTGTACTTTGGTGAGAAAACAATTTCAGTCAAGACTCTTCTCTACTGAGATATTCACATTCAAAGTTAAGTTTGTCATCCCATGGTCAGTAAAATGCTGTTCTCTCACAGACCCACCCTTGACAACCGACTCATTTCAACTGGATGGGTGACATACAGCTTAGTTTTCAGCTTCTGAAACAGAGCTGTCTCAGCCGTTTTGGTATCATATCGGACCGCGGCAGTGGTTGTTATCCAGTTCCGAAGTGCAGAATCCCATCCATCGCCACATGTCCCTCAGGAAACAACTTTAAAAATATGCGTCAAATGTACCTCAAGGCTTTTATTTGTCTCATAATGTATGTTTTTATATTAGTACATCTTCCCCACGATGAGAGCAGCGACATACAAAAAATTTGAAATGCTTCGAGCGCCATCATACGTCGCATAGGGCCATTATAATCTTCATCTATTCTCATCTTCTCTGGGCTGTCTTAACCATTTTTCTCGTGCTCTCTATTCCTGCCCTTTATATTGAAAATAAGGTACACTAAATGAAACGTATAAATAATTATATAGTAGTTATCAACAGTCCACGTCAGACACACACGGTATTACGAAATTCGAATAGATGGAGAACTCATTAAATAGATGAAAAAAAGCGTGTGTTTTTTTTCAAAGTCCATCAGTGTTGTATACTGAGTGTGCCTATGAACGGATGTGTATGTATAATGTACGTGTGTAAATGGGGAGTTGGGAGAGGAAGGATGTGGAAATAAGTGTGATCAGGTATACCATATGGTTGACCTGTTCGTGAATTCAGTGCTGGCAGGTTGAGGTTTTACTTTGTAAGATAAGTAATCGTTCACAAAATTTACCTACCTCAGCAGCTGAGTTTATATAATCTTATTATAACTCTAGGGAGAACAACTGAATATCAAATTATGTACGTTGTTTTTAAGTTAACATAAATAGAACTTGTTTAAATGGAATTCCTCTAAATGGAATTGAACCTAAACCAATATGCGCTCTTGCGTTTTCTCAATTTTCTCACTTCTTTGAAACGACTTTGTCCATCTTAACGACTCGGAATGTTACGATTCTGACAGATGGTAGGAATTGTTCCGGTTATTTTCAACATCCTTAATCAACAACATGAACGAACGAAACTGCAATCATCTTTTAAACTGCTCGCACTAATTTTATATTATATTTTATTGTGTCTCAGTATCTGTAGACCAACCCAGATACGTACGAAATCCAGTCCTTCATCTTAAGCCTTCTACTAAAATTGGCATTAAAGGGTATACAATTGAGGCCAAAGCTTAGGACCGATATGCAAAACTTTTAAATATCTTACTTTTCGAGGATTTTGTATTATCCAGTACTTATTTCTGACATTCATGCAAAATTTTCAGATCATAAAGGCATACTCATTGCAATGAAGTGAGTCTTTTCAGTTTACAGACTGCAAAATTGATTTTTTTTTTTTTTTAAATTTAAAAAAAAATGGCACTTTGCAAAATGATCTTAAACTTTTGTTTGCGACTTAATTCTGTAAAATATGAATCGCAGTGCAACCGGTCACCAAGACATACTACAAAATTGTTTAATGTCTTCTTGGATACATCTTTCCCGAGCGTTTATATGTCAAAGACACTTCTGTTACGTGTACGCGTAAATGAAAAGCTTACGGCATTGACTAGGGATTGCGAATCGGCTTGTTGACAGTGAAATCAAGGAAGAGGCAAACTGAACGCATCGAGGATTATGATATCGTGACCGTTGATATCAAAATGGCAACAGAGTTTTCTTAATTAACTCTCCAGTGCCAGGAGATATTTAAACTTATTTTACCAAATTTTACTTTCAGTATCTCAAAAATGGCCCGATCTACCTTGTAGTTTGATCTATCATCACGCCTGATCTTCACCAGTCACAGGTTTTTGATTTCACTGATGCTTCAAAAAGAATGTTAAGTCAAAACCAAAGCATTTTCACCACTTGACGAGGCAAGGCAGGGCGCTGCTGTTCACCATATTTTAGGTCCTGAGCAAACAGGATTATCTCGACTCCAAGTGGCTGCCTGTTTTTTTTTTTTTTGTGTGTGAGAATTTGTTTAGTAGAAATTTGGAAGTTGGAAATTTTGCTCGGACAACGGTGCTCCACTTACTCTTCCTCGATTTTTTGTTAACTGTCAAAAATTCTTTAACGTGCAAAACGTACACAGGGACCTCTGAAATATATTCGCCCTGATCCGAGAGGGCTAGACATCGAACCTCCCGATCCAAGACGTCAGAAGACCATTGAGTCACTGAAGAAATGCACGTTTCGATCTTGGTATCTTTCCATTCCCCAGTGGCAAGTTCGGCGAGCTAAATCCTCAACCCACAACGTGTGTTGTTCACTACGAAGCAGACGCCAAACCACATGGCCACAGCGACCCTCTACCATATTTCCATTCACCGCAAGTATGTCATAGATATGTACAGTAATCTGAGGGTAGGGGTCAAATGCATGCATAATGTTTGAGAGTGGTGGATGTCGACGACGATTTGAACAGTTTAGATTGTTCTCACTGGAGGATATCACTGTCTCTGTCACGCAGTTTTCGCTCATTGGATGGTATTTTCCAGCCTGCACTTGTATTACGAAGACAGACGTTTGCACAGATGGATTGAAAGGTCAGGAAAAGGGAAACAAAATCTGTGAAAGACAAGGAACGTGTTTTCGGCCGTGATGAACGATTTGTAGGATTTAATAACCACAGGGTAATTCTGTGGAAATGAGGATGTGACAGAGGCAATAGAATATGGCCAACAAGAACCTGAGGGCAGCACGTCGACACAATAAATGCTAAAAATGCACTTACTGTGCACCACCTCTTGCATCTTGCTAATTTGCAGTTGCTGATTAAGATGACTGAACAACAAAAGTGGGGCAAGCGCGATTCCATTTGACTTGTCGTTGGTCAGGAGTAGCCGAGTCCTTTTGGTGGACGAGCCTATAGCAGATTCCCGTTAAATTGCAAGGGTGTTTTGTTTCAACTCCCAGTTTCCCAAGAGACAAGCAATATTCGGTCGTGACTTTTCCGGCATTTTCAGGACACACGGCCTGAAACGGGGCGGAGACCGTTGCATTGTGTTGCACACATTACAATCAAGGAGTCGCGCATTGGAGAAATATGGCTGTTCAGCCATGCGGCAGAGCATTTAATGAGAAGGAGGATGATCAGATGACCAGGCCTATGCATGAAAAAAAGAGACGAAAATGGATTTTAAATTTTCTTCTCTTGGATATTACAGTATTCATACATTGTGTTGCTGTCGGTCTCTCTCTCTCTCTCTCTCTCTCTCTCTCTCTCTCTCTCTCTCTCTCTCTTCCCTCCTCCTTCTCTCTCCTTTTTTGCTGTCACGACCTGTCTCTATCTTTCGACTTATTTGTCTCTATTTTTACTCTCATTTTTTCTACCGCTCATCCTTCGGTATCATAGATCTTTTGATCGGGTTGAGAGCTTACTTTAAGCTAAAGCCATGTTGATGTTTTACCATGAGAGTGGTCGCTCTGGGATTAATTTTGCCAATTAACTTGCTTTCCTCAATTTACACGCTGGTCTCCATGAAATGTGTTAAGAACAACTTGGAGGCAATTTCATTCGAGGTGACAATTATGTCTTGTTGTGCGTTCTCTGCCATCCTGAAATTTGTGTGCTTTTTGCCTTATTAAAATACTTATGCTGCTATTTGCGGTTTGTGTATTACCTATAAACATTGTTATAGTCTGAAATCGGTCATTTTTTCACTAAAATTCTGCCAGTTTTTTGTTTTCAATGTGTTATTTTGTGTATTGAGGAGACGGAGCCCAATATGTGATTCTTGTCTTGCAAAAAGTCATGGCATATCATATATTTGTCATTTCATATTATGTAGAATGCGCAATTTTATTGGATACTGATACATTGTAAGTAAAATCTAATTTTATCTCGTTTTATAAAAAATGCAGAGTGATACTAAGTTTGTGTAACTGTTCTGCTGTTTTGTTAAGAGTGCAAAAATTGTCTGTATGGCTGTCTGGTTATTTTTTGCAACTTGCCCATCTCACCGTCAGTCGCAACTCATTCTGCCGGCATTATCATCATTCTGTCTTGTTCATTTTGCCCGCTGTGCTGTGATGGTCATCTAAACCTCTTGTTTGGTTTGTTTGTCTCCTGATTTCTCCTATCGTCATTCTGTCTCACTGTTTTGTGTTACCCCTCAAACAATGTCTTACAGTGTTGTTTTACCTCATGCAAGACAATGGGCAGTGAAGAATTTAAAAATAATTACACCCAATCATATAAAGCATTCAAGAATATAACCTTTAACCCGCATCAGCAAGATCTAAGCTTACATAGTACACCAAGACAATATTCAGCAAGATCTAAGCTTACATAGTACACCAAGACAATATTGCAAAGATATTAGATTACAAAAACAAAGACACCATGATAAAAGACTGAGAAATACTGCTATAATATGGTGCAACACTAACATATGCTTAGACAATAACATCGGACAGTAACTCCACACAACCAAACACGCAACATCACCATAAAAACACATCAAAACAAACAAACAAACAAACATACATACATACATACATACATTCATACATACATACATACATACATACATACATACATATATACATACATACATACATACATACATGATGATGATGATGTTCGTCGTTCGCTAGCGAAGATGACCATGACTTCTGATCACTGGGGGGTGAGGTGGGTACATAGATGGCTGATGAGGCCGATCTTCGCACGAAAGAGTCTGTTGCAGTGGGGGCAGGAAATATTGGGCGCTGGACCAGGCTGGGAGATGGAGCTTGTGTAATGTTTCTTTTTCTGACGCTTCTCTTCTTTTTCTCTGATACGTCTCTCTTCGTAGCTTGCGCTCTGGATCTGACGTGAGCCCGCCAGACAGGACGGTCTCTTGCAGACTCTTCCCGGGAGGAGTGGTGAATATTGCAGTGCTTGAGAGCTTCCTTCATCGTGTCTTTGTACCTCTTCTTCGGCCGACCGAGCGAGCGCCTGCCAGTGGACAACTCGCCGTATAGAGCAGTCTCTTTGACAGTCGATTGTCGTCCATGCGGTAAAAGTGGCCAGCCCACCGAAGCTGAGAGCACAGTAATATGGCGTGGATGCTTTCCAACTCCGCACGCTGCAGCACTTGTGTCTGGTACTTTGTCTTGCCACTTGACACGAAGCAGGGTCCTGGGGCATCTCATGGGGAAGGATTGAGTTGTTTGGCATGCCGGCTGTAGACTGTCCACGTTTCGCACAAATAGAGCAGGGAAGGAAGGACCACCCCTATGTACACTTTCAGTTTTGTGCATAAACTTAGTCCACGGCGCTCTCAGACCTTTTCCATCAGTCTGCCGAAGGCTGCACTGGCTCTAGCGATTCTGTAGGCCCACTTCTCATCGATGTCTACGAGGCATGACAAAGTACTGCTAAGGTAGACGAACTTGTCCGCGACTGTCAGTCTCTGGCCGTTCACAGTCATGCTGGGTTCCGTGTAGGGGCTGGCAGGTGCTGGTTGGTGCAGGACTACGGTCTTCTTGGTAGAAATGGTGAGGCCGAAGTCATCGCAAGCTCTTGCAAACAGGTCTATACTTCCCTGCATGTCGGAGTGGGTACATACATACATACATACATATATACATACATACATACATACATACATACATACATACATACATACATACATACAAACATACATACATACATACATACAAAAAACAGACAGACAGACAGACAGACAGCCTCTGTGATGTTTCAAATGAACCTTGAAATGTTTGTTGTTCCCGAAAGTTGTTCCCAAAAAACAGACAGACAGACAGAAAGACAGCCTCTGTGATGTTTCAAATGAACCTTGAAATGTTTGTGTTCCCGAAAGTTTTTATTTCCAATCATACTTTTTCTTCATATATGCAAGACATAATGAGTTTGGTAAAAGCTTGTTTAGATTTATTTGTGTTCTATGTGAAGATATGAAAAGTATGCCATTTTCAATAAGAATTCCATTAAACAGATCATTTGCATTGAATGTTGATGATTCAAAGAATATCAAACTGAATGGTCGGGTCCTAGATATTTTCACCAAATCTGGTTTTACAAAAAGTTGCAAAATGTTTGGACACCCTTGGCCTGCATGGTCATCAGAGGCCATGCTTTCTTCCCAGTGATCCTCGAGGAACTAGCCATCATTCTGCCAACCAGCGTGTTTAGCTGTGGACATTTGGGCCTGACCATGATACATCGTTGGGTATTTCCTAGGTTCTAGGGGGCTTCAATTTACTTTTATTTCTTCAAGGCAATGACAACCAAACAATGTCACTGAAAATGTCATGCCAGTTTTCAGGCTTTACAATAATAGGCTGATACTATGGTTTAGCAATATTTATCCATGTTCCCAAGAATGTGAATAAGTGCCTAAAAAAAAAAAAGAAACAAACAAACAAACAAACAAACAAAGAAAAAACTGATTGCTCTTTGTTGCAACGTTCTTTGGAATTATTCTAACAGACATGACTGAATGTCATCATGACAAATTATGTTAATCAGCATGTTCTTCATTGCCATTTCATAGTAATAGTATATTGAATTACAAGACTTAGACTACCAGCAGTCAACAAGTTCAGTACATTAAAATAAACAAACAATAAGAGTTAGTGCGCTGAAAATTGATGAAATTGATGAAGCGTCAAATTTTCTTGCATATTTGGCTGCTCTTCGTCATCATCATCATCATCGTCTTAAAAAGTAGACATAATTTTGTTATCCGTATAATAACAATGATAACAATAGTGATAATGCTGATGATGATATCAACAACAGCAATAACAACAACAACAAACAACAACAATAATAAAAACAACAACAACAACATTTATTATTATCAACACCATTTATATCATTGTTGTCGTGGCTATTATGGTCGTAGTTCTTGTTGTTTTTCTTGTTGCTGTTTTGTTGTTGTTATGGTGTTGTGTTGTTGCTGTTGTTACTCTGTTGATATTTTATTATTTTTGTTCTTTTTGCACTTTGGGCTCAAGAGTCAACGGCCAGAGGGCAGCTCACGACTGTTGCTGCTGCTTCTCTTGTTGTTGTTATGTTGTTGTTCTATTGTTGTTGTTGCTGTTGTCTGTAGTTTGGAATTGAGAGCCAAGGGCCAGAGGGGCAGCTCACCCGAATCACAGCACACGCCGTCGGCCATACAATTGCCTGACTCCCTGGCCCCGCACGCTATCCCTGTGACCACGCAAGGCGTCATGCTCTGGTTCTCCTGCTCGCAAACCTCCGCCTCCTTAGTGCCGAAGTGACAGCCGAAGTGAGGACTGCAGCAAATATTGGGGCCCACACACTGGCCTATCTCACCAGGCCCGCATTTCATACACTGTCAAAGATAAAACAACAACAACTACAACAACAACAACAGCAACAAAAAACAAGAAGATAAGAAAAGATGAGACAATAAAAAACAGTACAAGAGAGGACACGGCAAGATAAGATAAGACAAAAATCGGACAGGAGAGAACAAGACAAGACAAAATACGAAAAGACAAGACAACATAAGACAACACTGGCCAAAGACACGACAAGGATAGGAGAAGCCAAGCCAAGACAGGACAAGACAAGACAAGATAAGACATGACAAGACAGGACAAGACAGGACTGGACAAGACAAGCTAAGCTAATATAATATAAGATGAGATGAGATGAGATGAATTAAGATGAGAAAAGATGGGAAAGGATAAGATAAACTGTATTTTCCTCAAAAGGAAATTCCTCTCACACTGGATGAGATACAACAGACCCATAGCATGCATTCACACTCACACACATATACACACTGAAATTCATGAATAGCAGCAGAAAAAAAAGCAGAATCGAGAAAAACTGTCGCAACTTGATAAGGCTATCGCTGATGACAGAAATGATTTTTTTTAACACTTTCGATTATTTTGACTGGTGTGTCTCATATATTGTGAATCATTGAACATTTACCAATCATAGAGTGATCACACAGAAACTCATAGCGACTTGATTTATTGTTTTTCTTAAGCCTTTCAATTCAAAGAAAGTAGGATGATCTCGGCATTTAGAAGTTGCCAATTTTTGCTGAGAAATTTTTGTGGGTAGAAATTTGGAATTTGGAAATTTTGCCCGGACAGCGG
>JBCEWB010042643.1:2054-14557 GCA_039654565.1 Peronia peronii | reverse complement strand
TAGATAGATAGATAGATAGATAGATAGATAGATAGATAGATAGATAGATAGATAGATAGATAGATAGATATTACGAAAGAAAGAAACAACCAACAAACAAACATGGACAGTGCAGAAATTCGGTGAAAGATTAGCGTCCCCCCCCCTCAAAAAAAAAAAAACCCGATAAGTTTGAGGTCATAGGGTGAAGCATCTTTTATCAGCGATACCGCATGACATTTATGAGACTATATCTTACGTCAAATGACCGACCGCGGACGCAAACCATCTCCTACTCTTTAACAAGGTTGCGGTGTTTTGGGTTGGCCTGGCGCCAAGTCACGTCAGTTGGCTGTTTTCAACATGCAGGGATGTCAATAGGCTGTCAACGAAGGTAGTCTTATGTAATGTTGCCCTCATCGGACAAGTCACATCACAAGTGTTTCAAAAACAACGAAAAAAAATGCAAAAAAAAAAAAAAAAATCCTTAGCAATGGCAAGAAGAAAGAGAAGAAAAAGAAGAAGAAAAAGAAAATAAAGAAAAAGAAGAAAAACAACAACAACATCTATAACAACTACAACAATAACTATTACAAAAAAAATAATAACAACAACAACAACTACAACGATAATTACTAGAATAACAATGACAACAGCAACAACAACAACAACTACAACAACATAAACATACAATATAAATACACCAACAATAACATCGCACAACAACAACAAGGATAACAAGAACTAAAGGATGACGTGACAGTCACAGAACATGATTGTCAGAATTCAAAGATTTCACATTCCTAATATATAAAATGACGGACTGGCATGGCAAAGCATTCTTTTGACAAACTGCGCCACCTCCTTACCAATAGTAACATGATGCTGGACACAAGATTGCGTCCAACCCATTGCTACGTATGATCCAACTTTATGTGCGGCTGCGAAACTTGGACTCGAACATCCAGCCTGGAGAAACGGATTGATGCCCTCGAGATGTGGGTACATAGAAGAATGGGTAAAGTCTCGTGGAAAGCCAAGAAGACAAATTAAGAGATTCTCGAAGATTTAGGTCTGAAGAAGAAAATCCTTCTAGAATGAATAAAAAGACGAAAGCTCTCGTACATATATGGCCATACAAGAAGGCATGAAAACATCCAGAAAGAAATCGTAGAAGGAAAAGTCGAAGGAAAAAGAGGAAGAGGCAGAAGACGAAAAAGTGGTTCAAGAATATTGAAGAGATGACTGGGAGAGCAATGAAAGAGTGCTGCGAGATTGCACTAGATGAGAAAGATGGCGTGTCATGACCTCCAACCTCTTTGTCCAGACGGAACCGAATGAATGAAATGAATGTAATCAGTGGTGTGAAACTGGCACACACAGACAGACAATGAGTTTAGTCGTGTCTACCTAAGAATATTCTTTAAAAAAAGCTCGTTAATTCGTTTACTATGTAGTTGAGTGTTTTTTTTTTTTTGAGAGTGCGTGTACCCTTGTGTTCGTGTGTGTGTGTGTGTGTGTGTGTGTGTGTGTGTATAGTTACATGTAGATGCTTATTTTAGTGTTGGACATCTGTACAATACGTGAGTAACCGTTTGTGGGAATGTCTGTGTATATGAGAAACCATAACCACAGTGTAAAACAGATCATGAAAGCAACGCACGTAAAAGTAAATCTATGTTACAGAAATAGTCAACATTCTCCTTTCATCCTTTCTGATATGTTTGCACACGAACACACACACATACACACACATGCTTCTCTGTCCAGTTCATTGTGCTATGGATTGTACACACACACATATACATGTCTGTGCATAAGCTCCTCCCATTAACTTATTTTATACGCTGCCACACTCACACACACATACATGTACACAAGCTCTTCCCATTAACTTATCACACTCATATACATACGTGCAATGTAATTGCAAACTCATGGCTTAGCAAAACCCAAGCTCAACTCCAAAACATAGCGTATCCATAATATTGGCCCACTGCTTATGTTACTTGTTAGATTGGGGTTCTCCGCCAGAATGAGAATTAATCTGGGCCAACCTGTCACGCATTCTCCTGGTAGGTCTAGACCTAGTAAGACCTTTGCAGTGCAGTTAGACAAACGCACTATCCCACTGCCCACGCAATGAGCTGTGACATTCTAACAATCATAACAGGCAGATGGTCACTTTGGTGAATTCTGAACGTCAAGGCTGACACAATGACGCCAAGCACAGTAGATGAATAATGGGTAGGCGTCCTGTCATATTCATTAGTCTAGACAGTCTTTCTTTAATAATAACAATACATAATAATGATAATAATAATAATGATAACAACAATAACAATATACATGTATATATTATTTTCTTTTTGTGTGTAAGAAGGCTGTAGACAGTTAATTAAACAAAACAAATGAAAAAAACGTTGGATGGTTAGAAAAGTTGATACACTGACATCAAATAAACAGGCAAACGATCGGACAGACAGACAAACACAAAGGTTGGCAAACATACAGGCACGTGGCCATTCTGAGGGACAAACAGACAGACAGACAGACAGACACACATCATGAAGAATACTGGAAGGTAGATTTTCCTCGAGACCCTACACATTAACGCATGTCGGTAACCCAGTGTATCAAATTCAGCCGAGATGCCGCAGGTGGCTGGGGCACAGTCTTGGCATCGATCCAGACCACATATCCACCAAGGACGGCCTGCCTGTAGACTTGCGACCTCTCGCTGGGATCTGAGCTTCAGTGCATTGCGTTTCTCGGCTTGACGATTTGTCTGCGCTTTGAGAATAGGCTGCCAAATAATGACTTCAAGCAGTCTACGTTTGACTCTAAAAAACTATAAGGACATCTTTACACTGGCACATCCCCCATTTTGACTTATAATTACGCTGGGGAAATGATAGAAAGACTTAGTGGTTGTTGTATAAGCATGATCTACAGATCTAGGCCTAATTTAGCCTTGGTTTATTACAGTATTTATGCTGTCTACGACTTGAGACGTTCTCCTTCTCTTCGGAAATGCTCGTAGAACTGATACTGTCGTAGATCAAGTGAAACAATCTGTGAGTTTTCATTTATTCAAACCCATTCAGCTGAAATGCATAGACAATGTTTAACTGTTCTCTCATATCTTTTTCATGCCATGATATTCCACTGTTTTAGCTAGGCACAGGAACTGTCAATTTCAACCTCAGGTGGGAAACCCCCCTACAGTGAGTGTGTTAGATATGATGACACTGGATGCTTGCAAAGTTTGACCATTACGTTTCGTATTTCTCTGCTTCCTTTTAATCAGTCTCTGCTCAACCTAACAAGAGAGCCAATAAAAACAAAACAAACAAAGAACAAAAAATATTAACAACAACAACAACAACAAAATCCCAGACAAACATAAAAGAAAAAGAAAACAAAAGCTCGGTCTAAACTTCTTTTGATGCATTTGTATTTAAAACATTGATCATAAAATATCATTAAGTGATATCTGAAAACCACAGACAATGTAAAACCATAGGCATAATGGACATGTCAAGTCAAGGCAGGCAGAGTAGTTATATACATAGGATCAGGATACAGCAATGTGAATGAATGAATGAAAGAATGAATGAACAAATGAATGAGTACATGAATGAATGAGTAGAATGAATGAATGAAAAAATGAATAAATGAATGAATGGATGAGCAAGTGAATGAATGAACAAATGAGGTGAACAAATGAATGAATAGGTGAATAAATGAATAATGCAAGCATGAAGGGAAGAAAGGAGGCACAAAAATACATCCATGACAATTAATTATGAATGGATAGATATGTAATGTGTAAAATCTTATAACTGCAATCATTCAACAGGTTTTAAACCAGTCATGATATACTGGCATGTTATGTTCTCCTCTATGAAAATTAATGATATCTTGTAAAACAAAACAATGTAAATAAAATAAAATATGACTCCATTCTTTCTTGTCTCAATCACCTGTGAGAACTAACAGCTGTTCGTAGCAATATTCGCAAGTGAGTTTTATTTCCTCGAAATCCAAGGCAGAGGCAGATTAAGTCAAATCCTGTAGATTTCAGAAAGCTCATGTCAGACTCAGTGTTTCATTAAATCCTAGTCAAGTCATTGGGAACATCTGTCATGCATTACTAGATATCATTTTTCACTATGTCATATGACTGGAACCAACAGTTTAAGACCATCTTACGATCTAAGTGGGGACATACTGTGGTCACCATAGATACAATGACTATCCACAAATACTATCTTTACCAGTAGCTACTAGCAATCAGCGACAATGCCTTTTCTGTCCAAGTTTCAGCCCAACTATTCTTGTCCATGTATTATTGCAGACAAAAGGATTTTGATAGACCACATGGCCTTGACTAGTTATATCCACTGTCTTCTTGCAAAAAACATGGGCATCGATTCACTGATTTACACTGATCTATTCTGTATGACAGTCACCACTGAAAGTCTTCAATTTGACCACAGCATCAAGTACTTTTGAAGAACCGTTAAGAGAAAATTAAACCATATAATCAGTTTTCTTAATATCGGTGGAGATGAAAAGAGGGACACTAGGGGATAGGAAGGACAGGTTTTAGCAAACACAAACTAGCCCTGAAAACAAGATAATTTTGAAAGTTTCTGAAATCAAACTCAAGACCATTTCACTGATGGTATTGCTATATATATACATGTATATGAACTGTGCTTTATAATAAAGGACACACCTTCCTGATACTGCAGTGAAAAATGATCATAGCACTTTACCAGGGAAAAAATTCCGAGGTATTTAAAAAGAAAAAAAAGAAGTAAAAAAAAAACATCAATAAAATTAAAAAGGGTATGATGCATTAAAATGAGAAAACTTGACAGCTCCGAAGACAGTGGGTGAATTGCTATTCTGGCACAGGATAGACAGAAAGGAAAAGATTATGAGCACCAACTTCTTATTATAACATGCTGAAAGTTCAAATTCTTCAAATGGAAATATGCAACATGTGAGTTCTAATAAATTCTGCCTATCTTGATGATAATATATAATATATTTGGTGATTTCCACGATAAAATTTAAAAGATAACCAACTTCATTGCTTTTGGACATCTCAAGATGTATGTACAAGGAAGAAGATTTCTACTGGACAACATTACAAAAGACAAAGATCTGATAGAAAAATCTATCTCTTACATGTTTCTCCTATCTACTAGGTGGGGAAGGAGGAGGGGTGGGAGGGAGAGGGGGAGGGGGAGGACAGGAAGTATCTTGTTACTAACCCTTATAGCAATGAAAGATCTATCATTTGGAAATGACAAATTCAATGACATTTCAAACTGATAGCATGTGGCATGGGCAAAACAAGACCAAGAAAAAAAAAAACCAAAAACAAAACTAAACAAACGACAACAGTGCAATTTTTTAAAAATTTACAGCAGAATAAAAAAAAACAAAACCAACAAATTAAAGGCCTGAAAGAAGAAAAGGTCATTTCTGAAGTCAACACTGATATTACATACTTGGACAACAGACACTGTACAAGTGTACATGTTTTACACTAAGGTATGTGCCAGAGTTGCCTTACACGTCATTATACTTCACATATTCATATTCCAAACTCCTGTGACATTTCAAAATCAAAATAAAGCCATTATATTGTCACACTGGCAAATCTATTTCTTGTAGTTATTTTTAATATGATGTGTCAATAACTTCTCAAAACAAAGAACAAATGCGGGAGTGGGACTGAGGTAGCAGGTTTCATTTCCAATGAGTGGAATATCAATATACGGCCATTTGGGCAGGGAACACCTATACAAAGGTAAGAAAGAAAATGACAATCCTCCAGTATCATTTTTATAGAACAGAGCACAGATTTCCAGGCATTTGATATTTTGATGCATGGTAAAAGCATAACAGAATTTAAGCAAAAGTTTACAAATGTTCTACTGTAAGTCTAAGATGCATAAATGTCAAATTACAAAGATTTTTCAGAATATCCTTCAATCTAAAAATAAACTGGCTGAGAATAATAAACACAGACAGAAGGAAGTTAAAAAAGGCTTGATCAAATCAATGATTCATATTCCAAAAAAAAAACTAATTTTATTTTTATATAAATTGGGAAAGCCCACACTGAAGAAAATATTTCTATATCTTTTTTTTTTTTTTTTAGCCTGCAGCCTGAAACTTGGCTCTAACAATAGTCATGTCATGAGTCATGGTGCAATGGGGAAATTTCACTCCTAAATTTAGACCCAATATACATTATAAACACTTGTGATTGCTTTCCAGCTCCCCCCTCACCCCATCTTCCCACAAAAAAAAAAAGGTGTAAACTGCCCAACATACAATATTTGCCTTGGAGAATGAGTCCTGTTTTGTTTTCTCTCTCTCTCTCTCTCTTTTTTTTTGTGATGGTTCAGCTTTTGAATCAAAAACAGGTTAATGGTAATTTTCCGAGACTAAGGGACAGATTTTATTTTGTTTACTATTCTCAAAAGGGACCTGACTTTGACATGAACTGAACAAACAATAAAACAATATATCTTCAGACTGATAACCTCTACAGCTATTCCTAGGCAATCAAAACAGGCATCTGCTATTTCCAGGCAGTCAAAACAGTCTATGTTCTCAACACGTTTCTAAGTTACATATACTGATATAGTGCATTTGCTGGTAAGATCTGAAATGAAGGTGAAGGAAACTCACTTCCAAGAAGGAATGAGGGTGGCACAAGATGAAAGAAATTATGTATCTATAATTAGCAATGACTGCAAAATCAACAAGACTGATATTTTGTAAAGGCTATGAATGAGCATGTATTATATAACAATTTACCAGGAATAAGAAAAAAAAAAGCACACCAGGCAGCCCCATATGTAGCAAGTCTAAAAAAGCACATCAGGCAGTGCCATATGTAGCAGGTCTATAAAAAAAAAACAAAAACACCTGTGATTGGCTTAAAAACTGGACTACCGTTTATTGGCTTAAAAACTGGGTCATGCTGACCTATTTTAGCACCTTAGGGGGTTCCCTGACAGGGATCAAGGACTACAACAAAGATCAGACGAGAGAAATGATTATTAAAGTATTCACAAAACTGGCCAAGCATGTTTCTCCCAGTATGTCCCAAGAGACACTGAATTTTTCACAGCCCTTTTTTCTAACATGGGAAGAATAAAATTTAGTTAAAAAATAACACCCTCCCCCCTCTCAATACATAAAGGATAATTGTTGCTCAATGATAAGAACTTGGCAAAAAAAAACACCATGAAAAGTGTGATTTAGGATGCAGTGAGGATTTAAATCATTATTTCATTTTTTATCTGTTAGCATGCTTTGTCAGTATTATATAATGCAAACATGTCTTCCTCGATATATTTATTTAAAGTTACTTGGTACAATACATTCAGCAGATGCTATGAGTAAATTACCATCAACTGACAAACATGGCAATGAACTGTATGAAATGAAATGCAGAGCAAAAGTTTCTTTCCAAAAACATTCATTCACTATCAACCCACGACCATATATGATATGAAGAGAGTGTTAATACATATTAATCTCTCCTTGATTCATTAATGTCTGCTTAATTCAATGAAGCTCAATGAATTTCAATATTTCTCTCACTGATCTGATGGATCTTTCACGTTATTGAATAAACAACAGCTGCTGTCATATTTACAGTCATCTGCAGGCCTGGCCTTTGCTAAATCACATCATTTTCAGATGATTCCACATCACAAGGTGACAATACTTTCAGCAAACACATTTACTGCACAAACACATAACAACATGGCTCTCTGTCATTCACATGCACACACAAAACACATATGTACACATCCTACACATACAGGAGCACATACACACATAAAACACACACACACAGACCCAAACAACATAAGTGTTTAAGATGTATCGAGTACCACAATTCACTGATATAGCATAAATTTTAGCCATGGATATTGGATATCTATCCACGAGGCTATATCATTCTGATAACAAGATGGATGGATTCAAGAATAAAATAACACGTCAGAACCAAAACCACAGATATCCACAAAAACCCTGAAACCCTGGCTTTCAATGAAAACATGTCTAATTAAACATTGTGAACTGTCAATATCTTGCGTCATATTTGATTTAAACAGTAACAAAGACATATATTATAAAAATCAGCTCTTTGTCTCTGATCCTAATTGTTAGGCAAACAAATGACCATTGCTCCTGCACTGAACTGTGACGCTACTGGAGACTTAATGAAAAAGACTGATACCTTTCACAAGACTTTCAAATAATTCTTTGTAAACTTTACATACTTTCAACTTGGTATCCTAAAATATGTTTCTGAAACAATTAAGAAGATAACACAAACAAAATTTAAAAGTCATCTAACAGATATCGTTCCATATCAAGTAATAAAACAATGCAACTGTAGTTTTCCATACATTTCTATATCTTCTTTTCATATTATTAATGAGTAACTTACTGAAACTAAAAAATGCCCGCATACCTAAAACTAAAATAACAATAGATTCAGCTCTTAGATATGTGTCTACAATGGAATGTACTGTCATCACCTTGTTCAGGGCAATAGGGGCACTTGGTTGATTTGAATGAATGTCATTTCAACTATCAACAATGGAGTCCCAAATCTCTTTCTCACTAAAGTAACTCACTCAGTTCTAGACAAGGTCAAGAGACACACAGCTCAGTTACACAAGACAGTTCATCATCACTTGTCTTAAAAAGAGTTTTCAATGTAACCATTAAGATCCATCGTTCAGAAGATTGAAAGATTAAAAATATATTTGAACAGACTCCATAGATATGAAAAGTGGGGCTAATTTCTTAGCAACAGTGCTTCTCAAAGAAACCGATTGCGACCACTTCTATATCCATGGTTCAGTGTACGACTTTGCCATACCCCACCTTTTTTCGTTGCTTATGATGGAGTTTTACACTGGACCATCAATAGCCTCTCGATCAGCAGTAAATCAAGTGAGAGTGTGCAAACACAGGATATCGACATCCCAATTTCAGTCACAAATAACACACAGAGACACATACATTGATGAAAGACTAAATGGAAATCTTATTATTTACATTCACGTAATTCTTTCAAAGTAATTCAGACTTGCTCTATTCCCTCTTGTAATTAAGCAGATGAAATGTAATGTAGTGAGGTGTATTTCTAAGTGTGAGTCTCCGATTCAGTCAGTTGTGGGAAGAGATGATGGTCATATGGTGTGAAGTTTCTCAGGTTCAAGATAATTTTACATTACAAGACCTGGAACTGGCAGGTTTTCTTCCTGGGTATAGGATACTTATGTGGAATATCAGTCACATGACAAAATTAAATCTGAAAGACATCAGTTTGTCCCTGGAAAAGTGACCATTCACTGGATATTTTCTTACCATTTGGAAGATATATATGGCTTCTTAGATTGACTGCATTCCTCCTTCAGATGAGGCCAAGTATTTTAGCCCATATACAACAGTTTTTATCGATGATGAAAATATCACTCACTCTCCATTGGCAAACACCGAATAGTTTCTGAATGCAATTGCTGACGATATGATCGATGCAATCAGTAAAAGAAATCTGTGGTCATGATAGGCTGATGTGCTGACAAGACTACCAGAGCCTTGTGGTGAATTCATCAATGAAGAAACACGGAATTATCTCTCCACGCTGGCTGCAGCCATCTCTGCTCAACAGAGAAAAACGGCTGTGTGATGCTCTTGCAAGTAAACAATGATTTCACCTTCAGACACATATATCCTGTGTGTTTCCTGACAAAAGATCCAGTTTGAAGTTCCATTTGAATTCAAACCATTTGTTCTCCCTCCGATTCCTTAGCAGTTTTCTTACTGTCCAAACCAAAACCATGAAAGACTTTCTGAAACTGTTTGATCTCAGTCCGACACTGTGGGCAATCCTCGATCCTTTCTGAACACGTATCACAGGTCATGTGACCACAAGGACATAGCACCACACAAACTTTTTGATACATACAGATGCAGCACAGCAGGGATTCCTCTATGGCTTCCAGTCGTCGTTTGAGTTGCTGAAACAAAAAGGAAAGCAAAAAGCTATTAGGTCTCTGTACAAAAAGTTCTTTGGCTAAAAACTTAACTCCGGATAAGGTTCCTGAAGAAATATTACCTAATCCTCCTGATATGAGTGATTTTGACCACAACTCTATAATTTTCCATTATTCCACTACTAATAACCTCCACTAAACTCAGTCTTGAATTAAAAATGACATATGAAGGGAGCAAAAAAGCTGTATTTTTATTATTCCTTGCAGTAAACTGAACCAGATGTATCCGCTACCAAACACAAATTCTTTATGATCATTCACATTATACACTATGTGCTTAAACTTAACTTACACAGCTGGCATATGACAGAAGTAGAACATCAGAATCACCTTCACCTAGTATATATTAAGAGGACAATAACAGGGATTAAAAAACTGATACTACTCACTTTGACTTCTTTCTGGACATTTTTGTTGCTGCCCTGTGCATTCCCATTAGTTGCATTCTCCTCCTCCTTAGAATCATCTTCACTCTCATTAGCATTTAACACAGGCATTGAACAATATAATCCATGAATTGGACTGCCACTTGGACTAGAACATTTTGCATACAGTTTTCTTCTCACATGATCATATGCCTCTTGACTTGTTCGCCGGATGTCAAAAATGTAACGCTTGCCTGGCCGAAAGAAAGCACAAATGTGGATAATGAGGAAAAAAATGGTGTACAAAGAATAGCAACTTCAGTTTACTGACCTAGAATTTTTTAGGCACTTAATAATTATTCAGAATGCAGTGATGAATTCCACCAAGTTTTCAAGGAAATGCCACAGTGCAGGTGGCCTTTGACCCAATAAAATTATCAGTCTTTTCCACGTCTATATTTACTATAATCAAATGTGAAAATGTCTCAAAAAGCTTTCATGAACTATCACATTATTTGCTACTTTATACAAGGGACAAGGAAGCATATACTACAATTACACTCAGATATAAAATATCTAGCACCAAGTTACATAATGATGATAATACACCACTCTAATAGTCTCCTTCAAAAAAAAATACAGCAGTTCAATTCAGATTAATGCAAAGGGCACTGGGCTATCCACTTACGTTGAACTTACCAAGTTCACAGTTTTCATTGAAAATTGAGACAAATGTTCCTTTGAAGTCCCTGGAATACTGGGAGTAGACATCCGAACAGACAGTATCACAGCGATAGAAGGAATGCATCTCTGTGATGCACCGATACAGTGCCACAGCAGCCTTGCGACTGATGAGCTTGAAGCTCTCCTGACTCTGAGGCTCTCCAGCATCATCAATCAGCTCAATTTGAACAAACTTTTCATTGTGGGTGGCCAGACGAATCTGTGTATAGGGAATCCTAGGAGCAGAACAAAAACATAATGAAAATGAATTTATGAAACTGTCTTTCCTTTCACATCTTTCATGCCTGATGGAACTGTGTAATACAAAGGTGCTTAGAGCAAAGTTTTGCTCTTCTGCCTAATTAAGTATGTAAGCCATTTCCTTCTTCAACCACATTAGCAATGCTGACTTCTTCACTATACTAGCTGAAGACAATTATATTTTTTTTATAGCAACTACCCACATATTTCACACAGCACCAAAATATGAAACATGCATAATGTTCCTATCATGATCCTGACATTACCAAACTTTGCACTAACCTGGACTGTGGCACTAGCTAATTTTGCATATCATTATGCTGTTCTACTTTAGATGACCAATGAAACATTTAATTATTTATATTTTTCCAGATGTATCGCAAAAATTATTTTTGTAGCACACATACTTGGTGTTCCCTTTGGTCTTGATGTCATGCAGCATGATTCCCTCTGGGCCCACTCTGAGGTTGATGGCTGCACCCTGTGCGTTCACAGCTTTGTGTTCCTCCACCCCGTAGCCAGGCAAAGAGCTGACGGATTTGAGCATAAAGTAACGGGAACTGGCTCTAGGCAAACCATGTAACTTTGAGTGCTCCATGTGTATCTTGTCAATGAATGCTGGAGTTTGCTCCATGTCTGGACAGATTTGCTTTAGCACCTGAAAAAATAAAGTATTTCAATATTTCTGATTCTGCTGTATTGATAATTGTTGCACGACCATGTGATATGAGTCTGATGTCAAATAATTTAAGTGTTAAGTTAATGCAAGTTCATGAAAATGAAATGAGAACATTTCACATACTTCAAAAATTTTTTCGTTGTAACACTTCTGTGCTGCCATACTGAAGGCTAAGGTGAACTCCTTTAACACCATGATCAATAAAATCTTAACTTCTCAATAAAAACCCCTTTGAAATCTAATTCATTTCACCTGATGAAATGACATATACATCTGTAAATTTGTTAATCTGATAAGACACAGACAAAATCTGAGACAATGAAAGAATACAACATTTAGAAATACTTTGTGCTTTTAATGTTTACTCAACATGTAACT
>JBCEWB010042632.1:0-14557 GCA_039654565.1 Peronia peronii | reverse complement strand
CCCGTGCTGGCTGCCATGGCCGTGCCGGCAGCCGTCTCGTCGCCGCCCGTGGCGGCGGTGCCGTAAGGCCCGTCCCCGCCGCCTTCCCTGCTGGAACCCGCGCGTGCGGGAGGATCCTCGTGCATGTAGACGTCGCGGTCGCCGGTGGTGGTGTCCGAAGATGTGGTGGCTTCTTGCATTCTTCTCCTTTTTTGAGGAGTGGCCGCCGAAGAAGAAGGAGACGTGGCCGCTGCCATATTTTCCGCTTCGTCCGTCGCTCGCAAGAGCTCTTGTTCCTCTTCTCCGTTTTCTTCGGGTTCTTCCGCTGCGGAACCTCGCAGGTGATCGATGTAATTGTATATTTTCTGCTTGGGAAAGCTGGTTTTTCCTAAGTGGCGTCGGTAGGATGTCCAAGCCCGTTCCGCTTCTTCCTCCGTTTACCCTCGGTGTTGTCGGAGAGCGCGTTTGAATTCGGTTTTAGCTTTTCCCCAGGCTAGAGTGATGGCTTTTTTGTCCATTAACTTTAGGCTGCGTGATGGGAAGTTACGTTCCAAGGATACGAACCTCCGTATTTGTTGTGTTATTGTCTTTTTGTTGTGAAGCCGTAGAGTTCTGATTGCTTTTTTCGGAAGATGAGGAGACGGCTTCTTGGATGTGATCGGAAGCGAACTTGGCCGTGTAGTGTCCTGTGAAGTGTATGGCTGCGTCTGCTGCTTCGGCCATTGGTGCGGCTGTCTCTTCGGCTATTGTTAATCCCGCTACTTCGGTAATGGCTGCGGTGGCTAGATCTGTAGTTGCGTCGGCTGCTATGCCTGCTGTGAAGCCTATAACTTCTTCTGCGATGAACGAAACGGCTGCCGCTATCAGACCGGCCATGGCAGCCCGGCGGCCGTTGCTGCGAGAGTGAAAGAGAAAGAGAGAGCCGCCTCTGTCGCTTTTTATAGTGAGATGGTTAAAAAAAAGAAAAAAACAACAACAAAGAAATACAACATGAGTGAAAAAGATTTTCTCGTGGAGTGTGATCACGAGATGCGGTGTGTGAGTAGTGTTGATTTCTCTTTTAAAAAGAAAGGGAACCCAAAAGTCAAGATGGCGGTGGGGGTCGCGTGGTGCTGTAGATTGTCCGCGATGAGGAAGAAGAATCTGTTCGGTAAGCTAATGGTTAGCAAAAAGGTAGCTACAAGGGTGGTTCTGGTTCGGTACTGGGTTGTGCTGGGTCTCCCCAGAGTGGGCTTTGCTGTGGAACCGCCACAGGCCCTACAGGTTCCACCCACTCCGGGTTGGTAACAAACCAATTCTAGCTAGACCTGTCACATACATCCCCACCACGTACCGGTGTATAATGAAAGCCGACTGAGATTAGTCAATACAGGGTGCGCAGTGGCTCTGTGGTTTAGCGTCTGTTTCAGGGTGAAAACAACTCGTGTTGGTGAGGTTGCGGGTTCTGGCCGCCGCCAGGCTCGATTCGTGGATCCTCCCATTGGGATTTGGGTGGACACGAAGATCGAAAACATGCATTTATTTAGTGACTCAACGGTCTCCTGGCTTCCTCTGTGTAGGGAAGCCCGACGTCTAGCCTTCTTGGATAAGGCGAATAGATTTTATTTTTGAGGTCCCGTGTGTACGTTAGAGAGAACCCTTGGCAGTTCAAAATCAATGAAAGAATAGGCTGCTGTCCTGGCAAAATTTCCAAGTTTCCAAATTCTAGGCACAAAAATTCTCAGCAAAAACAGGCAACTTCTAAAAGAAGGATCGAAAGGCTTAAGGAAAAAAAAGTCAATGCAGGTTTGAGCTTTGACACGAGTAATGGTACCCAATCCTTTCAGATTTAGCCATAGAGAGAACCACACAGCACAATGATCTGAACACGTAAACACTTTCTAGATCTATAGTGCCATTGCTTTATCTGTTTGCAGCTTTTCAATGACATTATTAAATAATTGTCTTTTCAAAGCAAATTGAGGCACAGATTGTTCAAATATACACAACCAACAACATAAATTATCGCAGTCAAGGTTTCACATCTATTTTCACATCTCCTACAACATACATTCACCTATAACACCAGCTTCTAGCAGTAGCAGTTGAAGGATTAAAAAGCTTCGGGGTCAGATCCAATTGACAGGACGGGACGGGTGAGTAGAGAGGGCCTGAATGGATTGTCAACACAGAACGAAAAAAAAAATACTGCCTCTATTGGAAGATAGTTTGTTCATTTCACTATATAATATCGCGAAGACAAAAAATAAATTATAAATATATGGTTTACAAACAAATAAATAAATGAATAAAATCGAAAAATAGATGAAAGTGTATACAGGTCGAAGCCTCCTTGTGAGAGTTGTATCAAAATTTTGTCCTTCAACCAACTTATTGCAGATGGGGATTACAGCTATTTTTGCCAACAGCTCTGAAAAGTCAATGAAGCAAGCTGGGCTAAATCTGTTGTTTAAAAAAGGGAAACAAGGAAGATAAAGGGACATTTTGGATCAAGCATCCTTGCATGACGATCGTTATTGTCATGTTTTACCCCAAGTGATGTCATATCAATAGTGAGTACTGATAATACACACCTGAAGTAGCAAAATTTCACAACCGTGAACCTTCTACAGCGTGAGGCCGCACATGCTGAGGTAATCGCGCATTGATCTGCTGGTTAAAAACAAAATATCTAGGGGTTTCCCAATTGTTACTCTCATACATGCTGAAAATGCTTTTTATGTACACATATTTGGTGTGGGGGGGGGGGGGGGGGGGGAGGATGTCACATTCAAATGAGATATGTAAATTTAATGTCAAAATGTAAACAATTTCTTGTAGATGACATTAAACGTGCCTGATTAAATTGGTGGTACAAACAGATGAAAAATAAGACTGATAGGATATTGCTGTATCTGCTTAAAACGAGAACACTTTATTATAGGGACCCAACCGCAAACATGACAGGCGTATTGAAAATTTTTACTGGTTGTTTTCCCCTAGACCATTGTGGGCCATAAGCAGGCATTTTATTTGTTTCTTTTTCTTTTTGTTTCTTTCTTGCTTTCTTTCTTCCATTAATTCTTTCTTTGTTTTCTTTCTTTTGAGTAGTGCCATATACGGGTATAATTATACGGGTATAAAATTACATTACATTGTATTATAGTTTAAAATGTATTGTTTATTCAACTTCAAAAACCACGCCTCTGCTGACTGAAGTTGCTGAAGCAAAATGTGTGTGTGTGTGTGTGGGGGGGGGGGGGGTTCATGCAAGCTTGGTTTGCTACCAGGACAATTATTGTAATACAACATAGCTATTAGGATAACTGGAAATTAGCAATACATTATAGAGGAATTACATTCATACCAAAACATAGGTAATCTCAACTATTAGGGTTTGTTTTTTTGTTTTTTTTTTTAAATAAAACTTGGAATGTTGAAAGTAAATTCAGTTTTGATATTTCATTATCCCAAATATAATTGAAAAGATGGATTGAAATCTTTAGAAAGAGCCCCACAATTTGCAATAAATGTTTTTTAACAAACAGATGAAAACAGATAGCATATTAGTATTTGGTAAAGTAAACAAAGTAGAAAAAAAAAGAACTGTTTGCCAATTAATTTAATGCGTTCTGAAAAATGACTACATTATTTTCCTTACCACTAAGGCTACTTCTCCTTATGTGCGACGCGCAAAAAGAGAAGCACCATAAGACTGAGCTATAGTGTAGTAGGTAGTAAGAAGTGTATTATCAAATGTGGTTTATTGCCCACGTTTTTATATAAAGTTTTTTGTTTTGTTTTTGTTTTTCTGATAACTAAAATGAGGGCTCCAACGGCTGGACTCATTAAAGGGTGTTTCAGACAGATGTACCTGTAGGCCAAATGAAAAATAGTAGATCTATACGCAGAATGTGCAGGCGGTACAGGTACACTGCCAACTCTTTGTGTGCCTGTCTGCCTGTTTGTCGCTCTATTTTCTTCATCTGTTCTTTATCTGTCCGTCTGTCTGTTTGTTTGTCTCTCCTTCTGTCAGTCTGTCATAAACATAGTCGCAACGTCTTCCAGCCAAACAATGAATAAACATCGTTTAGTATGACATCTCATTTTGCAAATCTATTTGATCATAACTCGTCCAGTGGTAATTGTAAACTCATAGCGTTTTACTAATTTATGTCATCAGTGTCAAGAAGGAATAAGAATTCAGCTACCTCGAAGTCCATTTATTAATACGGGAATTTATTTCTTGTGTCTACTTTTGTTCTATCTATACACCCCTTTCCCTTCTCCTGGCTGCCTCTCACACATATTTAACAGTGCTGGGAGAGTTTTAGCAGTGAATATACATGTGTGACATTGCTCCTCCTATTTTTTTCTTGAAGGTCAGTTGAATGTTTTTTTTAAATTTATTTATTTTGTTCTCAGTGTATGGAGTTTTTTTTTTAAATTGTGACTGTGGCTTGTAAATGATTAGGAGATTTAAACATAGTGTCTTTTATGTTCATATATATATATATATATTCTCAAATATTGTTGCTTGCTTTGAAGAAATAAAAACACCATAATTGTGACCTACATGAATTTCTACTACACGTTTATTGTTTATTGTTGTTGTTATCTGATCAAGATCAAGCGAAATACCCGATGCCCTCATAGTCACAGTCTGTTGTGGTGTGATAGAAGAAACAAATCTGATTACTGAATATTCCTCAGTTTTCTGAAGAACTCTGTGCTGTTCTCCTATCCTTCTGGAACTGACATGAAATTATTCAGTTTGATGTAAAACAAATTTAAAAAAAAAAATAATAATAAAAAAACAAACAAACAAACAAAAATAAACAAACAAAAAGAAACAAGTAACGAACAAAAAAAACAGACAAGTAAACGACGAAACAGTCAAATAAATACATCAGTCTATGTAAACTGAAACTTCCAGTGACTAGAACTACAAGATTCCTTGTGGAATGCGGTGTCCGGGTAAGATGAAAAAGATTGGGCCACACAATTTTCTCCATTTTAGCAGATTTTTAAAAATCAAAGTAGATCTATTATTGTTTGCTTTTTTAAATCCACTTTTTAAATAATAATATGGTCATGAGGGTTTATGTATATTTAATAACCATCATGACAGTGTTATATACATGTATATACATATATAAACCAGTGTTCGTTTTCTTTTTTTTTTGTCTGTCTGTTTTTAAACACGGAGCACTTCCAAATAGATGTTGAACTACATGATTTTTTCATTATTATTTCAATTATTTTTTCTCCCCTATCAAAGCGAAGTATTTGAGGAAAAGAAAAGCAAAAATAAAATGAAATAGTACTGACGGGAAAGTTTGTATACGAGTGCGTTTGTGTATAAGTGTGTGTGTGTGTGTGGAGTGCTGTATTGAGAATAATATCATATAACCTTTGGCAATGTTGTCACAGAAATCTTAATGAAAGGTCATAGCTATTTACTTTGTAATTTCAATGCATTCGTGTCAAATCAGCTAGATCTAAGAACAAGTCAGTTTTACTGTATTTTTGGGGGGTATCTCGATAAAGAAGAAGATATTAAAATGTGTTGCTTTCTCCTCTTATCATCTGAGAGTTAGATCTACTTCGTCTCTTTATTCTTAGTTTAAACTATCATTTTAAGGTATGTGGGTGTTGCCTTGGCTAATTGAAATAAGTGACAGCTTCAGGAAGACAGACAGATAAGAACACTAAAACATAGACAGAGACAGACAGCTAGTTCCACAAACAGACAAATTAATACACAGAGAGATAGATACAGAGATTAAAAGACAGAAAAAAAGACAGACTGACAGACAGATAAATGGTAGCTCGATAGGTAGAAAGAATTTTAGGCAAGAAAATAGAAAGGTAGGTGACAGGTAAGTAAGCAGATAGGAAAGTGGGTAGGTAGGTAGGTAGGTAGGTAGGTAGGTAGGTAGGTAGGCAGGTAAGGTACGCAGGCAGGTAGGTAGGTAGGTAGGTAGGAAAGTAGTTAAAAACACTAGGAAAGCAGTAAATAGATTGATAGACATATACACACACATATATATATATATATATATATATACATACATGCATTATTCATTGACAGACAGCTACATGAACAATTCTCTAAATATAAAGTTCAAATATCTTATGAAACCGCGCAGACAAAACAAACAAACAAAACGGGAATTCCATTGGTATGGCAAACCAGTTTATCACAATTTATTTTAAGGAAGGGAAAGTGAAAAGTATGGCATCTCAAATGATCAGATACCACACAAGGGATAAAAATCTGTAGAAAAACAAAAACCCAAAATAAATAATACATAAAATACAAAAATCAACATCAGCTGCAGCATTAAACATGAAACTCAAATTGTAAATTATTTGGCCAGGACAATGTACGGGAGACAACAAAACAAGGCGGACTGAACTAAAATACACGTTTGAAAAAGGAAAAAATTATGTGCAACTTGCTTTACAAAATATTCGTGTTTACTTACAAATCGCAACAGATTAAGTAATCTACTGTACATCTCCTTAAGAGAAACTATGAAAATACATTAACATGAGAAGTGGAAATACATTCATAGAACTAAGTCAGTTTTCCTCTTTTTTTTTTTTTTCTTGGCTGTTATGTGCCTGCCATATTTTGAAGAATGGCCATACATGTTGCTCATTTCTTCATTGTCTTCATTGTCCCGTAACAAACGGATAGATGAATGAAAAAAAAACATAAGTAAAGAAGTAGTAAATAAAGTAGTAAATAACTAATGTATAAATAAACACGTAAATAAGTAAATAAAACATATAAAAATACGTAAATAAGTAAATAAATAAGTCAATAAATAAAATAATTTGATTAATAAATTAGTATATACATGAATGCGTCCAAAGTCTTAGTTCATTGATATGAAAAAAAACACAGAGGGCATAATCAAAAACTTTAGTCCTCTGAGAACTTAGATCAGATCATTTAGCACCATATATGTTTCCACTTCTCATTTTATTGCACAGATTTATATAGGATTGCAATATCCTGCTGTATGCTGTTATTATCAAGCTCAGTCTGGACAGTGCATCGTCAACATTGAATGAATACATAATCGCATGGATATCTCATACACATAATATATTTCCATTTCCATTTGCTTCTAAAGTGTCCATATAGCTCCGGCACAGTGAAAGATTTGATGATGCATTCACGAAAAGATGTTGGCAATATAACAGATCAAACTTTGACTCTGTAACGTCTAGTAACAAGAATTATGACAATAGATATCACACGAAAAAGATCTCAACATTACACAGAATGACAGAAAAAGAGTGTACTTTCGCACACAGGAGAGAATGATGCCTAAGCATCCTACGCCTGACATACAAAATTATAATAATAATAGTAATAATGAATAAACAAATATTCTAAGCTTAAAATTTGTCTGAATTCACCAAAAACTCTTTATTCATTCTCTCTCAGTCTCATTATCAGTCTCTGTCTCTCTGTCTGTCTGTCTGTCTGTGTCTCTCTTTCTCTCTTTTTCTCTCTTTCTGAGAGTTCTCTCTCCACTAAGAAAAACATGCCGCTACCTTTATTTGCAGATCAAATGTCTTTCATATAAAAACTGTTATCTCTTTAAGCCTTTCAACAAAACTAAAAGTTCATAGTACTTAACAAACATAGACAAAGCTAGAGACGTTTACAGCTTGCCTGTACAAGAGTAGCCAGAAAGCAAGCGTTACTTACTACACACAGCTATAGCAACTGCTCAACCAACTGTATATTTTAATGAAGCATTTGGAAGGTATTACTTTAGCTACATACATTTACAATGCATTCTTTAAGAACAAATAATGAGCACCAAAATTCTGCAGATCTGAAGATGTACAATATCATACCTCATGCTGATCTCATTTCAACTGCAATACTCACAAAATGGTCTGGTAAAGTCGCCTACCGAAATAACAATCAGTTCTACTTTTCCAGTATAAATTATGAACGGCTGAGTGAATTAAAACTGCCCTCGCTCGAAAGTCACATTTATAGATCTATAGAGCTTCTTCCTCTAATCTGGTATTGAACATTTCAAATATCGTAATACTGGAAACTTTCTGTTATTCTCTATCAGGGCTTGTCTTCTTAAACCGGCTTTCATATAATTGCCCGTTTCGCATCTTCATATTATACATATTAGCAGGATGTCTTAACTGATATTGTGTAGCATAACTATAAACAAACTAAGGTGTGAAATGGCAATAAAACATTGTTCTCCTCCTTGTGCCGTTGCTGAGGACATGTTTAAGAAGAGATCACTTCTCACTGACATATGCACAAAGATAATGAAATTTATGTTTTTTTAGGAGGTATCATGTAATTTCCAGTGAATCCATTCATGGCAGAGAATGGAACTACACAGTGTGCAGTATTTGCACACTGAAGTCCCGCACACTGAAGCACTGCACACTGGTTCAGGTGCGCAGTCGCTGGGTTCCCGCTATCCTACCTAACTCACAGGCCAGGACAGGGAGGGGGAGGAGGAAAGAGAATTGTGAACGTAGCAGTGAGATTTCAGCACACCTCTTCTGTTGTTATCACAACTCATAGATCAGATTTATTATTATTTATCATGAATAACAATGGCAATGAATAATAACATGATGATATGGTAACATTTTATTATTTTGCAGTGCTGCGTGTAACTGTGGCATCATAGACCTCGATATAATTAAAAAACTAAGATCATTTTCCAACGCTTCTTAAATAATGATGATGATAGTCATAATGGTGATGTGATGATTTAGTTCATAGTCTTGATGTTGATGGCTGATATGACAATGAAAACGACATCATCTTTCCTAGTGTTATCCATTTTGTTGGGATTGAAAGAAACGTAACCGTTTCATGTCCTAATTTTATCGCTAACTCATCGACAACACTGTGTGCACAACTCCTTTCGTCCCGTCCTCTCATCGTCTTGCATGACAGCAAGTTTCGATGCTAACACAGTGCTAGAGAGAGGAAGAAATCATGGGTTAATATGAGCTCAGAGATACTTGAGCGAAACAGAGTCGCTACAAATCAGGGGAAAAAAAGAAATCACACAAAATGAGGCTCATCCTTACAAGGCGCCATTTTATGCTGCTCTGTGGCCATTGGGTCTCTACACACCTGTCCCGAGTATGCCAGGAGAATCAGACAATGTGGACAATGGGAGCTCAGGCCTACATAATCATAGGTCGATAACTATAGACTGGAAGATAATCCTGCAGCTGATTCTTATATAAGGAGGCTAAACAACAAACCTCTCTCTATAGTCGAAAAACACACAAAATGAAACTGTGCATCGTGTCGGCAATAATATTAAGAATATAACCAAGTGACCTACCTAGGCCTACTTACATTGTATGCAAACAAAAGAGTGTCGGGAAAAAATATTAACAGCATAACAAAATGATGCAAATAAACAAAACTAAAATGGAGAAAAATAAGGACATAACAAAAGAAAAAAAAATGTGCACAGAAAGGGGCAAAATAGCAAACATTATTATAATTATCATAAACATTGTAGCAGTAATAACATTGCAAATAACATTGCAAAATAGCATCTTCAGACCAGAATGTGATTAATGAATCAATCCACACGTCTTTGAAATAATACAAATTTGGGAGAAGGATCTGGATTCTTAAACAAGACAGTTTTTGGTGATATTTACATTTGCATGTTGAAAAATAACTTAAAAAGAGAAGCAAATAATCGATAGAACAATTCAAAATGCAAATTAAAAAGCAGAGAAAGTAAGATTCAAAGAGAAAATTAAACGACATGAATTCAGTGATGAGAGAAATGAAACCCTATGAAATGAAATTTCACAGTCACTAATTCAGGAGGTTGATAACGGGACGAGGCTCTTCCTTACAGATAAGTGCGAGAACGTTTCACAGGATAAGTCATATCTGTCAAAATTGTTGACGGATTTCTCTGTTTTCATATCCAACAAGCCAACAATGCTGACAGCTTTCAAAATCATAAGTTTAATCAGCCACCATAAAATTTGCGCTGTTGGAAAATTGTATTACTGACTTTTCTTTGTTCCTGTGTTGCTCAAATCATTAGTTGCCGAAGTCTTTCGATCGATCGACTTTGTGAGAGCATACACATTTTTTGCAAAACCACCCTAACAGACCTTGGCAGAGATCACTTCATTTGCACAAATAAACCTGTTATTCAGTAATAAACTAGGTCGACACATTAATTATATTAGCTGCTGCTTCACTCCTGTGAGGTAGGCTACTCCGCGACAACGTTCTGTAAGTCTCGATTATGATGCTCCTAGCATTCAATGCGAAATATCTACTAATCAATCTACCAGTCCTAAAATTCTTAGAACACAGAATGTATAGAAGGAAGCTAGAACGTAAAAAACAAATTTCTCTACATGCATGTCTTGTTGTAAACAGATCATGGTTAGCACAAACAGAAAGCAACAGCCCTCAAGTGTGTAGCGACCAAAGGGGGAGCACTTGGCCAGATCCTGAGCTGTTAGTGGCCTGGGTGTTGCTGGAACGTCAGTCGTTTCCCCTGGACCGGCCGAACTTGAACGTTTCCGCTTGTGTTTTCCTTTGTCTTTGCTTTTTCTGCGCTTCTCTTTGGCTGGAGGTTTCTCATCTTCGCTCTTCTCTGCTACACCCCGTTTTGGCTTCAGTAAAGATGACAAGGCTCCCGTAAGACCAGAAGAGGACTTGGTGTCTCTCTTCTTCAGCATCGTCTCGGCTGGTGGGGTGGGAGACATCCGTACAGTGCTGGCCAATGTGATGGGATGTTCCATAGGAAAGTCTGTCACTGTGGGTGGAGTCATTGCCCTAAGATTTTTGTTATCTGGATGCTGATTGGCGAAACTTGTGTGAAGGGCGGGGCTTTTCTGAGCCTCTATTGGCGGTGGTGAGGTTGTCTTTTGTTGCTGTTTCTCCTGCTTATGTGGTGGAGGCGCTACTTTCTGTGCTGATTCTGGTTTGGTTTGCTTTGATTTTCCTGTTGTTCTGACAGATCTGGGCATTTCTGGAGTCAGAGTCTCTGGAACAGCCAATGGCGCCCTTTTGGTAGGTGGGATCACGACAGATGCTGTAGCAGATGGTGGTGTAATGTTGGTACGACTCCCTGGTGCACCACTCGCGACTGACTTGGGTCGCAAGGTTGTGATGTCATTCTTTTGGGTGTGTGAGGTTGCTGTAGCTGTCGTTGTCTGTGCTGTGGTGCTGATGGGTGGCAGGGCGACTCTCAAGGGACATGCGTCTTCTAGGATTGGCGCCTTCGTCTGAGTGACACCTGAGGGAGGAGCAGTGGTCGGTACCATGGCCATGCTTGATGTGGTTTGAGGTTCCGGTAAACTGGAAATGCTTGCATTGCTGGAGAAAGGAGTGTCATTTCCGTGTGATACCGGGCCTGATACAGGTTTTCCTTCCTTTCCAACCTCCTTTGCCTTGCCAGATTTCCCTGAGCTCGTGACACCAACTGGTGCCCCAATCTTTGACTGAGATGTCTTCGAAATTGTAGTAGATGTATCTGGTTTCTCTGTTATGGGCGCCGCCTGCTTGGGAGCCTCTCCACCTTTGCTCTGCTTACTTTTCTGGACGCTTTGACTTTCAAATCTGTCTTGTGGAGACTTGACTCTGACACGTTCAGATGAGGTCTTAGCAGCCCTTTCAGCTTTGCCCTGGTCAGATCTCTGATTTTTTGCACTTGCTACCCCAGCGTTGATTTGCTGAGAACTTTGATCTGCCTTTTTCTGAGCAGTGTGAGGTTTAGCTTGGGCAGAGCTTTGGGTCGATGGCTGGGCAGTTTGCTCGACAGGTGCAGGCAGCTTGCTTACTTTGGAAGATTCCAGTGGTAAATCTGTTTGTGCCTGTTTCATGCTGGAAATTTGGGAAGAAATCTGGGATCTGTTTTTGTCTGTAGACTTCAATTCTCTCGTATCTGGTTTGGTTAAAGATGGTGCAAATTGACATGTTAATGTAGGACTCATAGGAGAACTGGCTTCATTTACTTGTTTGGGACTCACTTCCACAGTCTTGATAGTTTGGGCTTCTATAGTTTCAGGACTTTTCGATCGCTCAGCGTTTTTGAGCTTTTCCTCAGTCTTGTCATCAGATATAACGGGTGGTTGTATAACCCGAGGTCGCTCGTGTTCTTTGGATACGATGGGCGGTATCTTCAAGGAAAGACTTTGCGGCGGATGTCGATGACCTGAGGTTTTTGGCGCAACAACACTCTTTTTAGCTGGCACCGGATCAGATGAAGACCTCCCCGTTTCCCCTAACTGGGGTCTTGCTGTTCCTGTCCCTGATCTCTTTACTCTGTCGTCGTCCAGACTGCGTTGCTTGAGTACACTGGCTTTCTTTTCCTGGAAGTGATGATCGGGGTGGTGGATGAATTCATATGGATCTTCTTCGTCGTAGTAAGGGGTGGATTCTCGCTGAGTTCTGAGACCCTCTCCTCCGGGAACTGTCAAGAAAGTAGGAGATGTGGAAGATGTATCTCTATGAGTCCCGTCCTTTCCATGAGCTCCATCTTTTCCATGGGTCGATCTCCCTGAAGATTTTCCACTGCCCTCGCCCGATCCTAGCAGACCGACTCCCTGAGCTGCCAGTTGCTTCGTTGTTTTGTCGAAAAATGGAGTCGGAGATCTACGGAATTCCTTGCGTTCTTCTTCTGTAGCATCGCGTCTGGAAACATGGCTGTGTCGACTTCTGCGTTCCCCAGATGGAGCTTTCTCAGATTTATCATTGACCTTGTCTGTAGTGTGTGACGTTGCTGATTCACCTTTCCCGTCCACACTCAATAAAGAATGCCCATGCCTGATGTCCTTAGCTGCAGTCATGTTTTCCTTGAAAAACGGTGTTGGTTCACGCTCTTCTCGTGATTGTTCTGAGGGTGCTAGCGAGGGCTGCTGGGTATCAGACAAGTTGGCAGGATACTGATATATCTTGGCTTGTTGTTCCTTATCTTCCCAGAGCTCCACTATGATGGGTGGGGTGGTGTCCCCTTGTGAATCGGGCTCAGGACTGATGACGTTGATACACCGCACAGTCATGTGACTGTCAGCTTCCTGCTCCATGGCCTCATCAATATCAGTAACCATTTCTGTGACGTCATCGCCATCTTTGCTACGACGTTGTCGCTTGACAACCGGTTCACTAGGGATTGGAGCAGTGGCATCCTCAAACATTTCTTTTGGTGCATCAATCGATACTGAGACATTCCATTCATGTTTAGTATTTGACGCCATTTCTGCAGTTGTTCCATTCTCTTTCACAGATCTTTCTCGTTTGGTGCCTTTCACCTCACGATTTTGATTTATATCGTTGGTATCCTCAGAGGGCGTTGTGATTTTGGCCTCCGGTTTGCGATCGATGCTGTTATCATTCTGATTATCCGAACTCTCGATATTGTTATTGATGTTGTTCTCGCTGTGACTGATAACTGCATCAGCCGAGGTATAACCAGAGTCAGAGGACACACTTAAGATGTTATTGGTGTTGTAGACACTGGGGATATCTACCGGGGACATATCGCTTTCACTGCTCGACGCCGTGTCCTCCTCGATGTAAAACTTGGGCTGTTTGGAGGGCGGTTCTTCATCGTCTCTGCTGGTGTCCTTCTCTCTCTCCTCGTCACTAAAGACATCTTCCTCCGATGATGACATATAACTATCGCTGGTGATACTTCCGGTGGAATCTTAAAGAAAAAAGGCATACACACCATGGGTTAAAACATACGCTCACTTTGCACAGAGTTCAAAGCAGTTCAAACTGTAAATAACACCAAATAACATCAAGAAGTACAACAGCCGTAATTTACCCTTTAAAAAAAATCTGAACTTACACACGAGTGCAGCTATAAGGCAGTGATTTTAATTTCTAAAGCAAAAATGGGAGAAAAAGTTCAGTTCATAATTACCAATACCTCATTTTTGTAATTATTACAAGTAAAAAATCAAGTCATTAAAAAATTAGGCTCGGCAGTCATGAGGATGATTATCTGTGACCTAAAAGTTGGCATCTTAAAGGAATCGTTTTATAAAGACATAGATGGACCAAATAACTGTGATAATCTTAATTCACTATTAAAGTTATACCACAGGAGCCATAGATTTAAAATTGGTGCTCTGTAAATTCATTATGGTAAAATGATAAGTAATATCTGAGTTAGATCAGATTAGTGAGCCATATGCTACAGGCCATTCGTACAGTGTTAGACATGGAAATGTTAGAATACAAAAATGGTGAGCGCTTCAGCAGCAAATGCGCACATCAAGCTTTGATCAGCAAGGGCAAGTACAGAAAGTATGCAGAGAAATGGTGAGCTGTTTGTTAGAGAACTGTATTAAGTACCAGCAATATTCAAGGCAAGAAAGGTCTAATCGTCCTGACATGTTCATAGAAACCAGTTAGCTCTAACCAAAGAAAACAAAATACATATATATATATATATTTGTCATGTACTAGTTCTTTATTCTGCTGTTTTTTGTCTGTTTGTGTTCTGTTCTTTCTGTCTTTTCTTCTTTTTTTTTCTGTGACGGGGACGAAGGGGGTGGGGTTGGGGTGGGGTGGGATTGG
>JBCEWB010042621.1:0-14558 GCA_039654565.1 Peronia peronii | reverse complement strand
TCTATCTATCTATCTATCTATCTATCTATCTATCTATCTATCTATCTATCTATCTATCTATCTATCTATCCCTCCCTGTATTTGCTAAGTATGTTCAATTACCTTGTTGTTCAGCAAAGTGAAATTTTGACTGGTAAAACATAATCCTCGTACATTTTCTAGCTACACTACAGCAAATGTTCCTACAGTCTGAAATGTTCTCTCTGACTATGGCAACCTCAGAACACGAGTGCTCTCTGCGTGTTGTTAGGCCCACTTGCTGATTTTTGTCGATAATATCACCTAGCTGGAATAACAACTCATTAGTGTCACCAAGATTGGGCGTTAAAAGTTATGATTAGCAAGTTCTAAATGAATCGATCTTTGGTGAGGAACTGCAGCTCATTCAATTCCAGTATAGGGGAGTAGTTCACAGTGTTATGTTATCTAGGAAACATCATGAGTTTGTATTACTTTGCCTGTATTTCAAATATTTTCAAATATTTCTTATTATTATTTTTATTATTTTTCATCATCATCATCATCATCATCATTTTATAGAAGTGTCTTTTTGTAGAAAAAAAAAACGCACACACAAAGACCGTCGACCAGTATTGGGATATATAATAAATGAAGAAAATGCAGATAAATTCACAAATGGGGATGGAAAATGAAAAAAAAAAAAAAGAAAATAAATAAATAAGAAAAAATTGAAAGGGTAAAAAAATATAATAAAATAATAAATAAAATAAAATAAAAATAATTTTTTAAAAAATGAAGAAATAAATAATAAAGAAAAAAATTTAAAAATCGAAATTTTCGAACATAGTTGGTTCTTCTTCGAGGAGGGTAAAAAAAAAAGAGTAAAAAAAAAAAATCATTATCATCATCATCATCATCATCATCATTATCATCATCATCATCATCATCATTACTATCATTTTATAAAATTATCTTAAAATCTGAGACGACTGTCTACCGGCAACTAATCAAATATAAAAAAAATAAAAAAGAAGCATATAACAGTGCGAAGAATTTGATATAAGCTTAGTAGAAATTGAATAGGTTGGTGTTACTAGCCAAATTATCATCATCATCATCATCATCATCTTCATTACCTTCTTCTTCTTCGTCTCTCTGTATTGCTTCCCATGATTTTGAAAGTTTTATAATATTTTTCTCTTTATTACCATCTAATGATGGTGGCATTATGTCTTTGTTTTACTTACTAGTTAATTGACTGACTGATTTTGGATCATGTCCTGCTGCAAAGTCCCGCTTTTTACTTTAATTGCTATTGTGTTTGGGATGGATTATCTCCAAACAGCAATGGCACCTTGAGTCAATCGAAAATGTTAACGGGTTAAAATGATGCTAACGTATCTGAGCTGTAGGCCTGATCTAGAGCCTATGTTTTAACATCTGCGTACCTTACAGACTAGGCCTACAGGCTGACAGGCTCTGGAGTATCTTTTTTCATTTCTTTCTTTTCTTCCTTTTTTTTTTTTTTTTCTGGTTGACTTTTTCTTCTCCCCTCCACACTAGCCCTAACTGGTACGGTTTTGATTTGATTGAGATGGGTGTTAAATATTAAATGTTACACCATTTAACTTTAAAGAAACTGGCTAAGTTGATAATAAATTGCCTATGTTTTATAACTAACTTTGATATTTCCGAATGATGTATTTGATAGATTGCTTTGTGAATGTGAACTGTGAGCCTGTATGGGTAGTGCTGTCATGAAGGATATGAATCTTTGTTATCAGCATTCAGTAACTAATACAGTCACTTCTTTCCCCAATCCTAGTTATGTAGAACTCATATGATTACACTCCAAAACAAACACAAGCTGGAAAATAACCCAGCTACTCCAGCAAATAATCCACTGAAACAATGACTACCAAAAAAACAAAAAACAAGAAAAGATGTTTAGTGATATGAATAAGTTTATTTATTCATGTGATATGGGCAAATTTCAATACAGCATTAACAATGTACATCACATTATTGGAATAGAATGCAGATTTGCAAAAAAATGTTTCCAGTTATAGATCAATATACAAAACTGTGGCATTGCTTTCATAGTCTGTCACGATAAACCTCAATCTTCACTCACATTCATCCACAGGTATTTGTTTCTCTGTTTGTTTGTTCCATCTCTCTAACTCACAACTTTTTTATTCTCATTCACAAAGCACTTCTTCATTCCTTCAACTTCTTCTAGATCCACTGTTTTTTCTATCATTTACCTACCCAATACATTCAATGCTGTGTTACCATTGTATAGTTTATTAAAAATGATGGTATCTACTAAACAACTAATCAAAATGAAGCTTCCAAATTAACAATTCTAGAAGGATCCATATGACAACATTTTTCTTCTAAAGTTTTGACATTGTTGCTTCTGAAGGAGCCCTATAATGAAAGCTCAGTTTTCAGAATTTAAAAAATGATTATCCCACCAAAAAAAAAAAAAAAGAAAATGACATAACTTGATTATTTTTCTAATCAGATTGTCAGTTTTCCCAGGGAATAATGAAATACGATTTTCACACTGCAATTTGAGTATCATCTTGCATTTCCAAAATTTCCATGCCCCTTTCTTTCAGCACCAGCACAAATATTATCAGAATAAATATTGCAGACCTTAAACTTCTGATTTGTATCAAACAAATCAGGTTACACTTAAATTCAAACAGAATTCTGTATGTCTTGCACTCTGACACTTTCAGGAAGGAAAAGCAATTCAAATAATCTTATTGCATTTTGTTATGAACACAAAATTAAAATGCATCCAAATTTTTGGATAGATTTATAAATAAAAACACTCAAAGGACAAATTACAGATATGTCATTTTCATTCTCCCCTCAGGTTGTAAAGCTTCAGACATGTCAAATCTTAAGTGTGCGCTAAATTATAAAACATCTCATATCTGATAATTTCCAGATGACAGTTCAACGGAATGACAAATTAACTTGCAAATAAAAGTTAGGCATGAGAAAAAGACTCATTGTGTTACTTTCTGGGGAAGTTGTGCGAATCAAACACTTTGTTTAAAAATTGCGATATGGATATTTTAAACTGATGAAAATCTCCACTTTAGTTTCAAACCACATACTGGAATCAATGACAGATGACAAAGAAAAACTCTGCTTCATGTGTAAATATGTGTTTCAGTAAGGCCTGGAAAAAAATTCATTCTTATGACAAAACAAGTGAGCCAATGTTTAGTCTCATGTAATACTGATTGATAGACAATTCCATAATATACACTTTATACTCTCCCTAGAAACAGACAAACCTTCAGCATGTCAACTCAATTGTAAAAAAAACGTTTAGTTAAATGTTCAAGAAGACAACTTAAAATAAGAATGGAAGTTCACTGGAATTATGCCCCGTAATATTCTGAAAATGAAGAAAATCTAAATTAAATAGTAATTTATCGCATATTTATCTATTAACATCTAGCTTGAAACTTAAGACCTCCTTGTTTTAGGAGACGTGAATCATTACAGGATACGCAGTTTGAAAAAAGAACAAAGGGATACTATCAAATCATTTCTCCTAGTGATTTGAGATATTTCATGCAAGACAAAAAATTGTCACACTGTGACAGACTGTGTGAACTGAAAAATGTTTAAAGAACTCAAAGATATATCTTTTGTGTTTCCTTTGCTAAAGATGCAACATACATAAACAAAAAATTAAAAAAAAAACAACATCTTTGGAAATACTAGAGTAAGTTACTGACTGCAACAAAATGATCAGATCTAAGCTATTCCAGTTTTCATGAGGAATGACCAGTTCATCCATTGATGTTCACTATTTAATGGACAGGATTCTATTTCTTCTACACAATAGTCTTTTATATCCACTGTTTACAGATTACAAAAAAAATCTTACTGACTGTTTAAATGACCAAGTCAGAGGACACAAACGCTGTTAAAAAAGGAAGCAAACATTACCAACTTGGTGACAGTTTATAAAGCTCAAAGACTTTCAAGTAATGTTACATTCAAAAGACTTATTCCTTATAGATAAAATTAAATGGGAATTAAAACTGCATGAGAATCAATCACTATGTGCTTCATCAGTAACAGACTGGATTTCCACTGAACACATTCTTATGTTCACAGTCAGGACAAAAAAAAAACAAAAAAAAACTGTTCTGTTCATAAAAATACTAAAGAGATGCCAATTCACATTTATTTTCTGCACAATATTTAAACAGAAAACAAACAAATAAACAAACAAACAAATAAGAAAGAAAGAAAACAAACATACAAATTGTTAAAACAACTGAAAAAAAAGAAAAGAAAAGAAATCTTTACACATATTAACATAAATTACATATAAATACCAAATAATGTTGGAGAGAAATATTCAAAGATTCATTATGAAAAGAAAATGAATTCTACAGCAATCTGGCAAGGGCACTGATTTAGCAAGGAATATCCAGTGAAATAAAACATAAAATACTGAATGATGATATTAGACCATAAAGTAAGATGCATCTAGAATTTAAAAAAAAAAAATGATACACACCAAGACATTCATGAAAAGTCAGCATTAGAAAAATAGATTTGTACATTTGGATAATAAAATAGTTATGAAAGTTGAAAGATTGGTTCTATCATGCACACTAACAAACACTGGCTGATTAACTCCCATGCTTCAGCTTAGCTTCATCAAAGGCATACATGAAACAGGTCAAAGGTCAGAATGAGAAGAACAAATCCAGTTTATTGCTCTAACAAAAGAGGGACCAAAATACTGTTCAGTTTGAAAACATCCACATACTGTTGTTTGCAATGACTTTCACATGTGGATGTATTTTCTAGGGAGATCAGTGTTATTATCTGATAAAACAAAAAATATTAAGAAAGATAGTGTCAAAAAGCTATTTTCTCATTAAAAAAAAACAAAAGAAAAAAAAGCTGAGATGAAGTATTGTCACGATGACTGGTTTTTCCTTGACCTATGAACCTGATCAGTTTCGTCTTATTCATTCAGAATCAGGGTGTCCAGCACCCTATTAATTCCTTGCATGTGCACAGTCTTCACAATAATGCCGTGTAGATTTGCATGTTTGGTTACAAAAATCTCTCTCACTTTAGCACTTGCTTTCATTCAGCAAAATTTCACTCAACATATGTAAACACATTAAATAGTGTTCCATAGTACCATGTATGAAAGGAAACTCATTTGGAAAAAAACCCTTATTTTGGGTATAAAACAAAAAGTTATATTGATAAATGCTTTTTTTTTGTGTGTGTACAAAATAAGTTTAGTCATTCCAGACATTAGCAAATAGAATATAACATGTAACAACAAAGAACAGAAACATATGTGTGACAAAAAAAATCTTGTATTGACAGAAGTCATTGGTAGCAAAATATCAAATATAACAAAGCCGGTAAAAAATGTTGGAGCGGGTAAAGTTATACTCAATCGATCTTCTGTCTAACAATCTCATACTCCATCATAAACAGGCAACATTTTCAACATCAGATTCTATGCAGAATAATTTATGTACATATCAACAAGGTTGAAGTAAAGCTGCAAAGTTATTCCTCACACAGTAGAACAATCTCCTTCCCGGTCCTGTCTGACAACTTTGCTTTGTTGTGTTTAGAGCCACTATGAAAAAAAAATTGGTTTGACTATTGTCTGCATCATTACTGAATTCTTCAAACTTTGTCCGGGGCAAATAGCGACTGATATCTGACACTGTGGAACATTACACATAATAAAAGTTTGCTTTTCAGACATTTCTTTTGCCTGCGATAATATGTTGGTATTCGTGGCTCTTCTAGATTTTTGTCCATATACATAATTACTATAAATATTTAACTATGCAAGTGCTTCTTCTTTAATTACAAGAAAGGAGTTTCTTCTACTGTGCATATCTTCCATCACTGTCACAAATCTTTCATTCAGTTGCTGCAATTTCCCATCTCTCAATAGATTGGTCTTGGCATGGACTCATTCATAGCATATTTCTTGACAATTTCTCACTGGATCACTCAGCACTCGTCACTGTCACTTACACATTCATATCTTCATCACATCTGTACTGTCTATCTTCCCGTCAAACTTGAGCTGGTTCTGACTCAGGGTCTGTGCTGGACGAGCGCCATTCCTGTGTCAGATCATTCAAGGCTTTGCTGCACTCAGTAACATGAGCCTGGAAAGAATAGGATCAAGAAGTTCCCGTTACAGTATACACACAGCATAGGATTGCAGTGTTTCTTGATTTATGCTAGAAGCTCCCCAGTGTGCAAAATTAGAGCTGGATACTAATTAGTGCAAACTACACTTGCCTTGATTTGCTTCTAACAGCATTTGTTATATAATAATTTATTGTCTGAGAATTTTTTTTTTCTTATATTTCATTAATATCCTAAAAGCAAAGAACTGTCATTCAAATAAATACTGCTACTCAGACCATCCTCCTTTTCATGATAAAGACATCTAGTAAACTTGGCTAAAATTGGATTTTCCTACTATTTATCTTATAAGTTTATTTTTCTGTTATCATTTGCCCAGGATACTTTCTGCATTTGTTCTTAACATGTGAAATTTTTCATCCCTCAGGAATGTGTGGTCTTTCTCCCTTTCCACGTAATGGATACAATTTGAGTACTATAATGTACTGAAGGGACTGAAAGTCAGGTATTTTTTTTGCCAAGGTATTCATGTCGTAAACTTACCATAAGACTTTTGCTGCCAAAATAAGGACGCTCAGGTGAGCCGTCATTCAGATCTCTATCTTCACAGAAACACAACAACAAGGCATCAATAATCATCTGAAAATAGAGAAAATGAAAAAAACATTACACAAATATCCACTTACAAGTCACTGAAAGACTCACGCAAAAGTAGGTAAAGAAAAAGATGATATGAAATGGTTTCACTTATTTGTGAAGTGATCAACATCATCATTTATGTCATTTTTAGGCTTCACACAGCTACGAGCTATTTCAAACAATTTGTAAGTTCTGTCGTGACATGCAGTTTTTTATTTTATTTGATTTGCATTAAGTTCTATACAAATCTTTTTCAATCAGGGCTTTGGGCAATGTATGCCTTTTGTATCATTTCTTTGATTTTAACCAGTAGGTCTAGTTGATTTGATCTGCACAAATACATTCAAAAGTGCAGATGTACTCACCTCATACACAGACAGAAAGCAGTGAGCAATAAAGTAGGAGAAAACACATACAAGAAGCACAGGAATGGCGTAGAAGTGGAGATCATCTTGGCTCTGTGGAACAAACGAAACAATATAAATATCACAAATCATACAGAAATAAAACCAAAATAGCCATAACAAATATCAGCAATGCTCATGTAGGCAAATCATGAGTTTTTAAATTAAGGAGAAAATGAATACAAATAATGTCACCTAAATGCAATTTCAGCCTCACATCTTGACCGTAAAATTTCCATTGAGTTAGTTCATAGCCATGCTGTGCAATACTGTTGTTCATATTTTTGTCAATTATTTTATGATTTGAATAGCTTTCCTGGAATGTCTGCAATGCATGTGTTATATTCTTGCAAAGATATATACTCTATGTCTGGACATACAGGAAAATTTTGACATACTCACCTTGAACCAGATGATCCCAACAGATGTTGTGGCAGCCATGACAGATAATTTTCCGAGAAAGAGAACAAACTCTCCGACACTGTTGACTGCTGACATCCGTAAGGCATTGCCCATCAGCACAAAGTAACCCTGCGAGGCAAAGGATAAAAGAAAATTTTAATGTCTTTCAAAGGCTGGCATTCACTGGAATGACACAGGAATGTTGTAATGAACATGTTGAACATAAATATTTTTCTTTCACATTTACTTTTTCTTCTTTACAAATAAAAAAAAATATAAAAAAATTTTAAAAAATAAAAAAAAAATTCAAGCATTGCACTTTTTAATGTTTCTATCAGAATGAAAAAAAAAACACAACATAACTGAAAAAATGAAAAAAAAAAAAAAAAGGGAAAGGAACATTAAATGGTGGTAATAAAATTTTTAACTTCTTGTTTAAAAAAAATGCAAAATTCCAGCTGTAACAACATTTTTGTCTTTTAAGAGAGCTGAAACATAAAAAGATTGATTGACGGAGAGAAGACATGAACAGCAATTTCATGGTGCTTACCTTTCTCGCTGATGTGCAGAAATTTTTACCACTAATGGCTGTGGGAAAGAAAGACAAACAGAGAAGATGTTAAAGATCCATGCAAATAGTTCTAACATTTACATTTTGCAGAAGCATTGAAAGGCTGTTTATTGATTTTCACTCTTGTAACTGGCTGCTGCAGATATCATGAACTGCCAAATGTATTTAATTGTTAATCATGTCCTCACTGAACAAAATTTAACAGGCTGTTGGTGAGAATCTCGGCTTCTCATATAGATCACCCAAACCTGCCCACTTTGAATCAATTATTGCCCTGGTAACATACTTGCTGGCTAGTACAGCAGTTTAAAAAATCTGATGCAATTTCAATAATTCTGCATTAAAAACTTACAGTATGAAGAAGTCATGAGTCAGGTGGATTTTCTATCAAAGGTCATAGGGTAGGAGATTTCACTCAGAATTGATTATGCTTAGTATCTTGCTGAGAAGTGATATTCTAAAGATCTGATACATTTGGCATGTGTGCATATCTCCTCAGAAAGGTTATATACTCTGACATATGGAGAAATTCTACAGCACGTAGAAGAATTGTCAAGCAAGTGGATGAAATAAGTAAGCTGTCAAAGAAAGCTTTGCCTGGAAAATTTGTGTTAACGTGTCAAGGAGTCGTGTGAACTAACTCTGAATGTGAATATCTCACCACTGAAAAGTCATAGCCAAATAATTTTTTCACCAAAGAAACTTACATTCATGTCCCTTCCCATTGATTTGATCACCATAACTCTGTACATAAAGAAATAATATCAGACTCATTTCATCCACTGGCACAGTAGTTGTACTAGACCTATACAGCTAGGATATGAAATAGGCATAATAAATACAACTCTATGAAAGTGAATTCTCTAGAGACCTGTTTCTGGTGAAAAATTTACTTCTACAGTTCACAGATTGTCATTGTGCCTACATTGAAACAATGACCAGATTTCCCCCTTTTTCTGTCTAACCATGATATTTTTTTCATTACAGGTAACTATATAGTAACTTTGCTGACACCTTGTATAAAATCAGAATCATTCAGTGTCATGGACTGAAAAGCTCATAGACTTACCAACAATGGTATATGCATTGGGGCTGAGGTATCGGAGGCACTTGTCCACACACCACACAAAGCAGCAACAACATTTGACACACATTCGTGCACACTGGTTCTCTGAAGTCTTCAGTCTGAATGAAGAAAATAAAAGAAACTCATGAAAACAAACTCAAAACAATTTTGTAAGATGTAGTTCTACAGTACATTTCACTGCACATTTCACTCTTGCCTATGTTTTGTTCTGAAATCATTCAAGGATTATTTAATAATCTGAACAGGGACAGGCAGACTAAAAATTACCATTACATAAAAAAGTATAAATGGATATTTGCTGGCTATCTTTAAATATAATCCAAAACATGTACATGCAGATTAATCATAACATATCTGGATTGTGAAACAACAAATCCTTGTCTCATAATCCAGAGATATTGTAAAACAACTTACTTTTGTCTGTTTACATAATCTTTCCTACAGGATCCAAGTATTCAGAAGAAAATATTGGGCAAACAATTTGTACTCAGTACTCACTTTTTGCTGATAAACAACAGAACTGTACGTGGCAGCTTCACTAGCATCAAGATGAGACATCCAAAAGCAACTGAACCTTGGTGGAATACAATCAGACGTCCAATTGTGCCCAAAATAGGGAATCCCAACTGACTCTTATCTCTGGAGAAAATAAACAGCAAAACTAATTACTGAAAAATGAAAAATAAATATAGACAGAAAGGAAAAAATGATATTCTTGAGATAAATAAGCAACAATGTAGAAAGCAAGCTGAGAAATTAAAACACCAAAATAGATGTATTTGATTACCTGAGAAATAGTAATTTCTGCCTTAAAAATGGATGAGCTATTACATTTTCATCTTGGGAACTAGAATTATGTTTCGAGATTTGGGTGGTTGAAAGACATACATAGAACATAACATAACTAGAGATATGGAAAAGCATAGTTTTCCATTTCTTTCCCTCAGCATCTCAATTACATTATAACAATTCCTCACTCACATTTGGACAAGACAGACCTAATATACTGAGAATTTACTGAATTTCTGAACACATTGAAGATATATGAATAAAGTGCATTCATTTATCAAACTTTAGAACTAGTGAAGTTTAACACTCACCTAGTGAAATACCAGCGGGCGGTAGCACCAGAAATCACAAATGATTGACAGGCCACGATGTATTCACTGATCCAGATCAGTCCCACCAGATGATACCACCAGAAGTAACTCACAGTTTCATGTTCCTTAAAGACCACGTACTGTTGCTCGGTAACACTGGGGGTTTCTGGGGAAAAACGGCCAAATATGGTTATACATATTATACAATACTATGATCATAATTATCATCCCTGCTAATCCCGACTACGAGTCCTTTTCCTTTTGTTTTTTTCTCTACTTCTTTTTCTTTCTCAACTGTGCTTTGCCAGAATCACAGCATGTAAATATTTTATTCATAATTAAGTGACTTTTCAATAAAATTCACAATTCTCACAACAAATAATACAGGAAAGTAAAGTAATGTAAGCTAGTTTCTTCAACTCATAAATAAAAATTTTACAATTAACAGTTATATTCTTCATAAGAAAGTTAACCACTTCTGATATGAATATGAATGGAAATAGTGACTGACCCAGCTGGTGGGGCTGAGATAGCCCCCTACGAGACCTGAAGGTTGCAATTTGAACAACAGACCAAATAGGTGAGAGCTTAATGGGCAGGTGTAAACTTACCTGCTGTACAGATATAGGCCAGCACAGTCACCCAGTAAACAAAGAACATCAAGAGCAGGATAAAAGTCCACAGTGGCTGAAGCAGCAACATAGGCATGGCGGACACACATTGACCAGCCTCTCGGAACATACTGACCGCCAGGGAGATTCTCTTCCTCAGTGACAACAGAATCAGCAACAGGATGATCTGAAAATTAAAGGGAAAACATACACATTCATGAATTCACCGTTGTGCTATTGAAAAACCATAAGATAAACCATTATCCATTTCCAAAAGCACTGACAGCAAACATTTGCCTGATTGGCTGAAATAGCCCCTGTCTAATGTCATGTATCTGTTGATACATTTTGTGAGTGCTGTATTTGAATAATTCTATACTTTCATTGTCATAATAGAAGAAATCTGTTCATGAAATGATTCAGGTTCACCCATTACAAACAGATAATTCACTTGTGTAATGACAAATACATGTTTTATAATGGAAAATTAGGCCAGAGATATTGATTATGAATTCCAAATAATCCAGAAAGACAAAGGATTCTTAATTTTCTGGAAATGGAAAATCTAACCTTTTAAGAGCTTCCCAGATTTTAACCACAGGGAATTGTCTAAGTTCCTCTATCACATTTAGTAGTTCATTAAATTTGGAAAGTAGCATCTCCAAGGCCAAACTAAGAAATTAGAATGAACTCCATTTACTGACCCACTAACCTTTATTTTTTCAATTATCAGTGGGATCAAATGGAGCAATGATTGAACAGTTACCCCAAAAATATTTAAAAAATCATGAAAAAAACACAAAAAAAACTTTGCCTTAATTGTGATACAATCAATAATTATTTGCCCCAGTTATTAAGAATAAAAAAAAAAAAAAAAAAAAAAAGAAAGAAAATGATAGGGTACTTTCTTCCAAACAAAAAAAATAAAAAATTGAGACAATCATAAAATGACCTGAGGCTAGAGAAGCCACTAATGATGGACTGATGAAAAACTGAACAAAACAGAACAAACTGAAACAAAAACTTTGACAGAGGATGGAAAACCAATGACATAAATACAACGCACAAACACTAATTTTCTTTAATCATTCTGAAATGAGAACGATAACTTTCATTTAACCAGAGCAATTTGTTATGTGCTGATCTCTATAACAGTTGATGAAATTTCTTTGTATATTTTACACCACAAATAAATGAATGAAGATAAGAGAAGGCAAACATTTAAGCCACTCAGTTGTGGGAATGGTGAGAGTTATATCAGTGGCAATGCCTATCGCTCTTTGCACCTGTTGTGCAAAATTTGTCAATTCGCCCGGCAAAATGTATTAAATGCTCAAAGAAACATCAAACCAAACCTATCCAGCACTCAACTGGAGTCTATGGATAAAGTCTTTAGAAGTCGTTTTCTTATGAGTTGCAATGGGATCTGACAATTTCTTACTCACTGGTCTTTAATCATACTTCAAAGTAGGTAGTGTAAAGAGGATTATCTTCATCTACTTTCTCTACTCACTTTATTCCAAGCTTTAAAGTGAAAACTCCTTTTATTGATTAAAAAAACAACAACAAAAACAACTGAGAACTTTTGTAAGATCAAGGTATAAGATCGCTAAAGCAGCTTATATATAGCGGCACTTAATTCATTCCCTATAAACACCTGAGTGCTTCAATCTCTTTTTGATATATGTTCTAAGCAAATCATGATAAAGATGAAAGATATGCTCTCCAAAAATCTGATGATGTAAAATTCTGATCAAACACTGGACTTCAGCTAGATAAAGGCACAAGATATTGATGTTTCTACTGAAATCCGAGCCCTTGATCAAGAGCTCTGAAGAAAAGTTTTCCTTCACAGTTATTCAACCTGGAATATACTTAAAAGAGAATATTCTTCTCACACCACTATGAACATGACAATAATTATTGCTTAAGCTTCTTCTTTTCTGCTAGTGAGTTTGAACTATATCTCTGTGAAGGAGGTGAAAAGGAGATGATACTAAGATCACGATAGGTCAGGATAGGACAGGGCAGGATAAATAGGATAGGATAGGATAGGACAGGGCTGGATAAATAGGATAGGATAGGATAGGACAGGATTAGGATAGGATGAGACAGGACAGGACATGACAGGATAGGACGGGATAGGATAGGACGGGATAGGATAGGATAGAATTAGGATAGGATAGGACAGGACAGGATTAGGATAGGATGGGAGAGATAGGATTAGACTGGACAGGATAGGATAGGACAGGATAGGAAGGGCAGTGGGCTTTATGTATAGCATCTGTGAGTTGAACAGTAAGATGATCACAATGTCATAGTATAGTACTCACTGTGAGAAGAGTGGCCACTACAGAGAAGGTCAGGAAAGCGTTTTCACTGTTGATGTCCACCTCTAGCAAAGGAACGTGCAGCTCCTCCTCCCTGTCCAGCTTGTTCTTGTTACTAATGAATGTCCACCAGAGGAAAGCTGATCCAACTGTCGCAAAGAAAAGATGATGGGTTATATAATAAGTATTTCATGTTCCCGCAAAATCAAACGCCTTCGTTTAGAAGGAGCGCCAAGCATTGTCCAGAATATTTCCAACATCAATTAAGAGCTGAATTATGATGCAGTCCCCCGATCTGTTTTTTTTTTTGTTAATGTTTTGTTTTTATTTTTTAATTTAAGAATATGTTCAATGAACTCTTCTGTTTGAAAGTCTACATCTTACTTCCGTTTTTGAAGGGGAAAAGAAAAAGACAAAACCGAGTAGCTGATCAAGCCATCCTGGCACTGATGACTAAAGCCTGTAGGCCTTCCTTGCTAAGCAGTCCCTGGCAAATTACAGGCTCTGTCAACTTATTGAAGTCGATTATCTTCTCTTTATCATTGATTCGCTCCAGGCTTCTGTCCTCTGACTAAATTGCTATAATTGTCTTTGGTCCAGGAACTGGCTCGTGGCAAACCGTGCTGGAAACCCGTAGGATAATGAGGGCATTATGTTCATCACCTTATCTCAGCACAAGCTGATTGTCATCAACGCAAATCATCATTTCTTCTTAGTTCCCACTTCGTTATAGGGAGATATCACATCACTTACACCAACCATACCCAAGCTGAAAAAGTATCACCCTTTCATCAGGTCATACAGCATCGCTAAAGACCGAATGAGTTTCACCATTTTGATCCATTCTACTGTGCCGCCTTACTCAAGTCATATTTTGTCCTACGACTTTTTACTTCTCCGTAATTTTAGAAAACCTCACTGAAATTTCAAATCCTGCACATTTTGTTACACACTCTTAAATTCCTGCACATTTAGAAACATCATCACAGCTGTCACATTCATTCTCCCAAGGTGTTTCTGTCTCTGGTTCTCATTTAATACATTCATTCTCTATTTCACTGCTATACCTCAAACTCAACATACTCTGTAAATAAGCTTGTATTGTTCTCTCTGGGTTGTTTGTTGACTTAAAAGCGCTGATACTTATTCCTTCCCCCTTCCCCACCTCTCTTTGACAGTTGATTACTTGAATATTAACTGCTTGTTCTTTTCTCTTTTCCCCATATTACACCCTCCTTTTTGTATATGGCCTCTCCCCCGCCTC
>JBCEWB010042610.1:0-14559 GCA_039654565.1 Peronia peronii | reverse complement strand
TACATACATACATACATACATACATACATACATACATACATACATACATACATACATACATACATACATACATTGATCCGCCCATCCATCATCCATCCATGCAGCCACCCTATCTTTTGCTCAGTCCTGTATTAATCTATCTGCAGTCTACGTATCCGCCCGTCTGTCTGTCTATCTGTCCTTTTATATAAAATTACCTACTTATCCACCTCTCTCTCTCTCTTTCTCTCTTTCGAACTGCCATATTTTCTGCATGGACAGCAAAACTGCCACAACTACCACCTCATCCGCATCCAAGCGACATCGTCATTACTTCATCCACAAGGAATTACGTCACACGAAACATCAGTCACCGGGCAGTTAATGGGCCCTCAGCGTCCGTTCACCGGCTAAACAGGCCCTTATCACACACCGACAAACACACTCCTGTGCACACACAAACAAGCCCTTATCACACACCGACAAACACACTCCTGTGCACACACAAACAAGCCCATAGCAGCTGTCGAGTTCTGATCTGGTGGTAGCAGAAGTGGGCAGGCGTGAATCTGCAGTATTGCGTTAGAAAATGGTCTGGTGTGTTTATTTGTTTGTTTGTGGTGGGATTCAAGGGCGCATCAGCACGATGACGGCTCTATGGCGCCTAGCACGGTGGGACACGTTTACTAGTAAAAAAGACTGTCCTAGGACTCGGGATCTGAAGTTCTGGGTTCGAATCCTGACAGGTCCCGACATTTTGTCCTTGGGAAAGACAATTTACACACATTTCCTGACTCCACCCAGGTTCGAACGGGTACCCCACTATAGACAGTGATTGATATTGTTAGACTGATAAGGATTTGAGCGCCCAACACGCAGTCGACTTGTGTGCTTTCCAGGACGCTGAGAACGTTTATGAGTGTCTCTTTTGGGCCTGTCGGGGTAATAAAAGATTATAAAGCGCTTAGAGCCTGTGCTGCACGGGGATAAGCGCGATATAAATACTCTCTATTATTATTATTATCAAAGGATATGTAAAGTATAATACTGTATGGGTGATACGTGCCTAGTACTTATACAACTTTTTCGAGCTGACAACTGCAAAAGGTGTCTCATATCGCTGGCGTCATGATAAAATCACCGTGTGCTCCGACACAAATTTTTACGGGAGAGCGATAAAACAAAACAAAACAAAAACCAACAAACAAAATCTGATACAAATTTGAAATAATTCCAGACTGAACGATTTTTCTTTCCTTAGTTACACTTGCCTGAAGAGAGGCCTTTAAAACATTTTTTTTTTTTTTTAAAATTTGCCTTTGAAGTTAATTTGGTGGGTACATCCGATTTTGGTACATGGTGCCTTCATTTTATCATGTGGCCATCGATATATGTACATGTCTCAATTCGACCCTCTGCATTCTAGGGCAGCCATTTGCAAAGCCACACTCCGATTTTAGTCGCTGACAAGGAACGAGATGGGTCGAATGTTATTGTGGCATGGCCGGCAGGGGAGGGGGGGGGGAACTACAATGGGAGACAGTGGAAAGACAGTGACCCATTCAAAAATATCGCACGACTAGACTGCAGTTCTAGGAGATTTAATCCCCAAAAGGTGTGATAGTTTCAAGCTATCGGGACTTAGTGAGATCAAAACTCAAAATTGATGTTAGACGATAAATTCAAAGAAATTTTAGAAACTACTTTTACCGAGCTGCTGCTGCAAACAAAAAAAAAAACAACTAAATAAATAAAAGATGACCGTTCTAATCCATTTTTAAGGCAAAGGTATAGAAATAGAAGGTACAAAAGACTGCAGTGGACTAGATGTCGATAGTTGGTTTTGTAAATGGTTAAAGGGTAGAAGCAGTTATTCTGAACTTCATTCTTTAGTTCAACATCACCCTGTCTTGATCTCTGCCGAACACTACTTGTGCAGAATAAAAGAGGTGGTAAATACATGTAATAAACAGTAATAAACAACATGGCGTACGCCAGCAGAAAAATCCACACACTTTCTGGCCGTCTCCAACACATGTACGCGGTAATCGTCAATTTGAATACTAATCTGCGAACTTAATCTGTGCATTAACTATGCATTAATGCGGTAACCGTAAATCGTATTTCCAAGCCAATCAGCAATTCATCTGAGGGATGGGTGTAATGTGCAAGGTGTTTAGGTGTATCGATAAAAGTAGTCGTTGGAAGTCTGTTTATTTATATTTTAGTTTTGGAGGATGGAAAAAAAAAGGGGGGGGGGGGGAGAGACAATGAAGGAATACGCACTAGAAGAGTAGCCTTGCGGATGTAATACGATGCATAGCAAAAGAAAAAAAAATCTGCTTAGCACAAACTGCATTTCCACTTCATAAATGGTGATGAAGAAAATGTAGGGCATATATATTACGGAGGTCCGGTGTATACGTTACGCACGTTAAAGAACACCTATGGCAGTTCAAATCGGGTGAAGAGAGGTTGAGACGCCGCTGTCCGGGTAAAATTTCTGAATTCCAAATTCCTGCCTACAGAAATTCTTCTCACTGAAAACTGGACAGATATTTGAAACCGAGAAAATTCCTATTTCTTGGGGGGGAAAAAGTGCCATAAGACACAGTAGAAAGGCCGCCAGAACGACATACACAGTGGAGTATTTTCTACATTTTTTTTTTTAACGGCGTGAGTTCTGTGGACGACAGGGATTGGCGACTTACCCTTACAACTTCGACTACCACAATCAGTGGAGTTACAACATACATAAAAACAAATAAATAAGCCCAAACACTTCAAACACAAGTCGCAAATCGCCGCATTAACACATGGCTCTCACACAGTGACAGAGTTCACTGGGGAGACACTCCGAATGACCTTTGACCTCTATTTCAATGAATGATTCATCCGAGTGTCCCAGTCACGCCACCATGTATAAAAACAGCAAAAACAAAAACAACCACACAAACAAACCAGAAGCTCACCGAGGCCAGGCCTTGGTCCAACCATTGACTGTTTGCCTCTATGTGTGCGTGTGTGTGTGTGTCCGTGTGTGTGTGACTCTGCCTGCCTGTGTGTATGTGTATGTATGTGACTGCCTGCTTGTGGGTGTGTATGACTGCTTGCCTGAGTATGTATGTGTGTGTGGTTGCTTGCCTGTATGTGGATGTGTATGTGACTGCCTGCCTGTGTATGGATGTGTGTGTGACTGCCTGCCTATGTGTGTATGTGTGTGTGACTGTCTGCCAGTGTGCGTATGTGTGTGACTGCCTGCCTCTGTGTGTATGTGTGTGACTGCCTGCCTGTGTGTGTGTGTGACTGCCTGCCTGTGTGTGTGTGGTTGCCAGCCTGTGTGTATGTACGTGTATGACTGTCAGCCTGTGCGTGTATGTGTGTGCTACCAGAACCAGCAGCTAATTAATTAATCACGTAATTAATTAACGCCTGGAGCTCTGCGCTCTGGACACATGCGATCTCCTCTTTCCACGGCCGCTCTCGCTATATCCTTGCAATGCTGAGGTCGCTCCGTTTGGGACATGCAGCTTGGAAAACGGACAGGACTATTGGGCACAGAATGATATCTTTGATGGTCATGGTGAACGAGTGCTTGACGCTGATATACTTTGCTACTGAAAGCAGAAGCCTCGATGAAGGAAGGAAGGAAAGTGAGGAAGGACGGAAGGATGGAAAGAAGGAAGGAAGGAAGACAGAAGAAAATAGGAAAGAAACAAAAGATGGAAGAAGGAAGGAAGAAAGGAAGGAGGGAAGGATGGAAAGAAGGAAGGAAAGAAGGAAGACAGAAGAAAGGAGGGAAGGAAAGAGAGAAGGAAGGAAGAAGGGAAGGAAGAAGGAAGGAAGGAAGAGGGAAGGAAGAAAGGAAGAAGGAAGGACGAAGAAGGGAAGAAAGGAGGAAGAAAGGAGGGAAGGAAGAAGGAAGAATGAAAGAAGTGGGAAAGAAGAAAGAGGAAGAAAGGAAGAAGGAAGGAAGGAAGAAAGGAAGGAGGGAAGGAAGAAGAAAGGAAGAAGAAAGGAAGGAAAGAGATAAGGAGGAAGGAAGGAAGAACGGAAGAGGGAAGGCAGAAAGGAAGGAAGAAAGGAAGGAACAAATTACTACCGTGTTTTGCTCTCGCTCTGACCTCTTTCGTGATTATGAAGTGGACAAATCTCTGACCATGCAGGGCTGATCAGCTTCTTCACATCTCTAGGAGTTCTAAAACCGCTTAGTAAAAGCTAAACAAACTCTTGAAAACAGCGAGCATAGACCTGTATCAATTTGAAATCCCTAAAGATCCGAGATTTGTGGGAACAATTATTCACTCCCCTCAAAATTCCCCTACCCCTCCCCTCCCCTCTCTCCCACGCACATATTAAGGTCACAATAATTCCAGTTCCAGCATCATTTTAGATTCTTAGATGTCGTTCAACCCTTTATACTAACCGCCTTCGGCAAAACGCCTCCCCCCCCTCAACAGTTTAGTTCTTACATCATCTATTCAAGATATAACTCTCACAACAATAACTAACTCAATCATTCCGATCTGCCGCCCGTATAGCAGTGAGCAGTCTCGGCGTTAACTCTATAAACTAAACTGAAGAATCTTTGATTTCCAATAAGCCATTTTTTCGGCCAACTAGATTACTTCCCTTTGCCAAGTGCAAGAGGTGTAGGGCAAGCATTGCAAAGAAGGAAACAATCACCTTTTCTCTTGTTATTTGAAAATGTAGTGCAAAAAAAATTATGAAAAAATTATCACAATAAGAAAAAATCATTTTCATCATATGGTGAATTTTTCTGAATTTTCTGTTTCTTAAATTTCACATAACAATCGAAAATGTGAGTTTTTCCTTCTCGCAATGTTTGTGTTGTATCTCTTGTACTTGGCAAAGGGAAGTAATTTTGTTGACGGTCAAAATGGCCCATTGCATAATCGGCAAAAAAAAAAAAAAGCTATCAGCTGTCGCTAACATTCTCACAAAAGAGGATCTACTTCTGGCTCTAAGAGTTATCCACGAAGAGGTAGAAGTTATGACGACTTGATAGTTTATATTCCGTAATATACTTATAAGCACACAAATGTACAAAGTTAAATAAAGAACGCATTTCTTAGTTAATCCGTTTTCCATTTCATAGTTAACTGAGCCTCCTTCTAGCCTGCTGTAAAACATATATTAATACATAGGTTTGTACCTGTACTGAAACATTTTGACATATTGTCCGTTTAAGCAAATAATTACACACAATAAAATACTTTCTCCAAGCTTGGCAAAGGATGAGACATGGGCGGGATTAATGAAGCTCTGGAAAAAAAAAAATAATGAAGCATGTTAAGAAAAAAAACAACAACTACACAATGCAACAAAATAAGCATATGACGAATGTGAACTGACGGTAAGTCATAGATTACGACCCACTCTGTAAATAGATGGAGGCAAATGAAAAAAATGCGTCTCTAAGTTACAGCTTCGTTGAGTCCAGGGTTTTCTGTTACATCAAGAAGTGAATAGGTAAAAAGACAACCTATTGCAAGCGTCATTCTCGAAACACTGACTTCTGCCCGCCAAGTAGTAAGAGACAGATCCCCAAAACTAAATCTCGATCTCTTGGACACATGAGGAAATCCATTCGGCCAAAGTGCAATAGCTAAGACTTAGATCGTTGTATCAGATTTGGCTTGACTTGACGTTACTTATGAATGGTCGTCACAGCTGTGGCAATGAATGGCGTGCTCATGGTCTCTTTAACCCTTTCCACATAAAGCACGCACACGTTCTATGCTAAGGTTCCTTGACCTATATCTCGTATCAGATACAGGCCAGTGTAAAGTTTCAGATTTAAAATTAACTATCATAACTATGGGTATTAAAAGTTTACAAAAGAGTACTTATTGTAACCTTAGGACATCCAGCATGAAAACTTATATCTTGGTTACTCTAGACGTTCGTACATAAAATATTAAAAATAAAAACAATACCCCCTCCCCACCCCATCAAAAACACCACCAGTCTAATAACAACAACATATGGTAATGGACGCTAAGAGTATCTGCTCAACCCACAGGCTTTTAACCCTTACAGCTTCGGTAAAAAGTGCTTTTATAAGATATTAACACTTGAAAGGTAAAAAGAACCTTCTAGAGTACTCAAAGTTCTATATTGATCTATTCATGTTCAAGAAATGAGGGCCCGTTAGGTCGAGTAATGCACTTGAGTATCGTATTATTGTATTCTATACTACAATAACCATATCAAACTGAGACAATGTTTCTTGAGCCGGCCTTGTCTGAGGCTACTCGTGATATTTGGTCCGCAATCATGTATAGGTGTATTTTACTTGTATATTGTGTCTCATCAACCGTGAATGGAATTCCCTTTCGAAGGTAAAGAAAATTTACCTTATCTTGCCTTATCGGACGCTTAACATTTGAAGAGTTAAGTTACCTATGAATGACGTCACTGCTGCAGCAGTGCCTGGCGCAGTCATGCTCTCTGATCTCTGAAGTTTTGTTTGTTTTTTTTTACCCTGCAGTCAGCGGAGAGCTCAGTCAAGTAGGGCTGACTGCTGATTAATGCCCAGGCGGGATCCCCGATGGTCTGGGCTGGCGGAGGCTGGCCCGCCAGCTGGTGCTCCTTGTACAATCGTCGATCATCCACTTGATCTATCTCAGCCCGGCTTTGAACTCCTCACTGCTAAACATCCACTGTGGTTCACAAACTGGGCCCATATTGTCTAATACACCAACAAACAGAAGCCTTTTCCCTTCCATTCTGCCTGGTCACATCATAATCCACTGATCCCATTCATTCGCATCTTGCGGTACGTGGTCGATCATTATACAATATACCTTAGTTGTCATTATATGAGTTATATTTGCTCACATAACAGCCTTTTTCTCTCTCCTACCTTAGGACTGCAATTGAACACAATCACAAATGGCATTGTTATCTAAATCACAAATGACATTGTTGTAATTCAAATCACAAATGACATTGTTGTCATTCAAATCACAAATGACATTGCTGTCGCTTAAATAACAAATGGCACTGCTGTTCTTTAAATCACAAATGACATTGTTGTCGTTTAAATCACAAATGACATTGTTTTGTCATTCAAATCACAAATGACATTGTTGTCGTTTACATGCTAACTATCCACACTACAATCTATTGACACTATCTGTTCCTAAAATGAGACTTCAAGGATGTCTATACGTTAACTAATACCGCTGTATTCATTTCTCTGTCCACAACACAGCGAGGAGAGGTCGAGGGTCGGCAGTTCAACGACAGAATAACAATGCACATGAAGAGATGAAGCATCAACAAATAATCACACTGCGTGCACAACTGGTTGGTTATCCAAGTGTGACACAACCATCCCAACAGACGAAATATCACAGAAAAGTTGCCGCAATACTCCCAACGTAATCACAATTAGCCAGATTTGGTACTCCGAGCGGAACTATTTATCTCACACTTGACCGATTTCCAGACATCGACACTCACACTATCAGGGAATTCATCCGTAAAGTGAAGCCAATGTCAGTGACGCGAATCCAAGAATGCACGGGTAACGATGCTTATTTGTTTTGTTAGTATTGAGATTCAACGGCACATCAGCACGAGTACGCCTATATTGCAATCTAACATCTAACACGGTGGGATATGTTTACAGGTCAAAAAGATTGATCAAAGAATATATTATTATAAAATATAATACCCTATAGGCGATACGTGCCTAGTATAGACTTTTCAAGCCGACGACTTCAAGTGGCGTCTCATATAATATTGTACAATCTCAGTTCGACTTTCTGCATAATAGGACAGCCATTTACGAAAACGATTTTCATCAAACTGGTGAAAACTCCTGACCTGCCTAAATATATCAAATTTGATCACCATAAATACAATGACATTGCTCTGCACTTATTTCTGAAAGTGAAAGATGTCATATTTGGCACAAGGCAGCTGTAGTCCAGATGATGGTCCTTTGAATAAAATCTCAAATTCGAGCAGAGCTATAACTTCTTATTTCACACGTTACATAGTCATACTCATGCTGGCCGGTGACAAATCCGCGCTTTCTCCCGACGTGGTTACGCAGAGCGCCCTGTTGGCAACATTAGTTGTCTACGGTTACCGTCTATTCTCGCCTCTCAGCCACATGCGGACGGCTACCTCGGCACCAGCTGTGAAATACCCTCCTGCATAATTATGAAATATTCTATGGCATAATGTTTCGGAATTTATGAATAATATGAAAGCAATTTTGCCTTCAAAACAGGATCACAATTCAATACACTATAATATTATTGGGGTTATCTGACTATTGAACATTCCTACAGTCACGATCTAAGAATAGCTAGAGGCCAAACTAATTTGGGCTGAAGCACTGGCAGCTTTTCCGCACTTCACACTATTCAGGAATTATGAACGACCTCAAAAAAAAAAAAAAGACAAGACAATTCCTACAGTCAACATCTAATCAACATCTAAGAACAGTTATAAAAGGAACTTATAAATGGAACTAACTAAAAACTTTTCCGCACTTCAGAAAGTACAAGAATTCATGAAAATCTTTAAGAATATAAAAAGAATGCTAAAAAAATCCATGACGATCGAAAGAGCGACAGACTCTCCCAAATTAACGGCCGGCACCTAAACCACACTTTTTGTATTGCGTAAGTCTCGTTTTACCCTTTCTGTGAAAATCACTTCTTTCTATCCTAAAATAACATTTGCACAGATAACGAAAATCTCTCACAGAAACTGCGTCAAGTGGCGCAGCACTCGGCAACCTCATTTCAACTTTACATAACATAGTGTGACCATGGCAGTCCATTCCTTCCTTCCTTCCTTCCTTCCTGTTTTCGCTCCCTGTTAGTACATTTTTTTGTTTAAACGGCAGTTGATATGTGCCTTAGTAATTATTTTTGTCTATGTGTGGACATGTTATCTTTGTGACGTCTTATATACTGAAGTGTATGAATTATTAATACCTCTTCCTGGGAGATCTGCAGTTAATTATAGGGAAAAATAGGGGAAAAAAGGGAAAAGTACAAAGATGACTTGCCATTCTTATTCATCTGAAAGCACTCAAAGAAAGTCGTTGACAGCTGGTACAAAGGGGTAGATCAAACACCAAACATATTGAAATGTCAGTTTCACAAAATGAAAGCGTCAGGTAACAGGCAAATACATCCAGCAAACAGACAGTAACTTAAGTAGTAACTTAACGCGGAAGTTTCTCTAAGGACCAAGTTAGCAAGGGGAGGAAACAGATTGTGTATAAAAGTCTGATACCGCTACTGTTAGACAAACCAGACAAAGGGTTTGCTAATGATATCAGTGATGCCTAGCCCACCTCTTTCGTCAGCCAGCAATGTATAGAAAGTCTGTAATACAAGGAAAAAGATGTCACGTACAACAGACATGTCAACACATTAGCTTTATACTTGGCTCACTCAGCTGATGAGAGACAAGACGGCTGCTAAAGAAGTCAAACTATGTAGGAAATAGGCAAAGCAGACAGTGGACATTCTTAAGATGCCAGTGTTTTCCAGACCGCATCAGTTATCAGTCAAAAAATCTGTCAAGAATGGCCATTCTTGGAGTGGACAATGGACATTTCAAAATGCTAACTTTTCCACAGATCACGTCAGGAAACGACCAACGATAAAAAAAAAAAAAGCTGCCAGAAATGCCCGGCAATGTAAAAAAAAAAAAAAAACCCAAACAACAACTGATAAAGTGTTCTAAGATGCCAGTGTTCGGTTGTTAGTCAAGATTTGTGTAGAAAGTTTGCTACTGTAAAGAAATGAATGACACGGACAATGGGAATTTCAAGACATCAACTTTTCAGACATCAACTTTTCCCTGAGACCACATCAGTTATCCTACGGTGAAAAAAAAAAGGGAGGGGGGGGGGGGGGGAGTGGGAGGCGACCAGAATTAGAGATAGAACGGACATAAGGAATTTTAAAGATATCAGCTGTCAGTTAACACCAATCTAGAAAGACTGCAACGTTAGAAAATTGATATTTCAAGACATGGACTCCCCGAGGGATCACATCAAGTGTGGAACAAGAAAAACAAACAAACGCTGTTAGAAAAGCAGTGTAGGAACTTGACGGAACAGATCTCAGACATCGTTAAAAACATTCTATGGGTCAGAAAACAGTCATCAATCTATCCCGACTCAGTCTCTCGTGGCTAAGATTTCGTAGGACGATTGTTAGTGAAAACCCCAGTGGTAGACGGCGGTAAATCAACGCCGGACTTTTCAATTTGTGTGTTAATGCCGTCCTTCTGTCTGCCAGACGGGGGATGGACCTCGCGCATTTACATTCTCTGATTGCGGAGGAAATGAAGACATTTCATTGGTCCAGCCCTTCCAGTCCCACAATGCTTTGCAAAAATTGGATCGAAATAGGCAGGAAATAAAAAGAACTTGAAATCACGTCTGCTGACGTCGCTTTCGTGGTAAACATTCTGGGTTTATTTAATCCTCTTTCGCTGTGTAAAAAGGCCCTAAATGTGATACATTTTACATAATTTAAGATTCCATTTGCTGCCTTTTTTCCTTTTTTCCCCATTGTTCTTTGAAGTTTGCATGTCCTACTTCAAGCAAGCGTTAAAATGAAATTACTTTGAAAAACAAAAATAAAACAAGAAACGAAACAAAACAAACCCAAATGAACGCAAAGAAGCAAAAGAGGGTCAACATTTCTTAAGATTTGGGTTTTCTCCCTACATTTTTTCCAGCTTACACGCCCAACTACAAGCTAGTGCTGTGATAAATTTGCATAAAATAAATAAATAAATGAATAAATACATAAATAAACAAATAAATAAACGCAGATCCCACTCTGCTTTCAAGCTCACACGTCCCAATACAAAGTTCGTACTAAAGATAATATTGTTTTAAAAACGGGCAAAAAAAAACAGAGCAAGATTGTGCACTCTCGCTGACAGAGAATGTGTATCACATTCTAGAAATTAAATCTCAACCTTCAAATTCGCTGTGTTGCACGAGGTCTGGTCATACTCGGGCATACTGCGGCACGGCACGGCTCCAAAGTGTGACTTGTGGTCAGCTCTGACTGACAACTAACTCAGGGGGGTGCAGTGGCTCTGTGGTCCGGCGTCTGCTTCAGGGGGTGAAAACAACTCACGTCGGTGAGGTTGCGGGTTCTGCACGACTCGCGGGTCCTCTCATCGGGGGATGGAAGGACACGAAGATAGAAAGACCTGCATTTTTTCAGTGACTCAACGGTCCCCTGGCTTCTTCTGAGTAGGGAAGCCCGACGTCTAGCCTTTTCCGATAAGGACGAATATATTTCGGAGGTCCCGTGTTTACGTTACGCACATTAAAGAGCCCTTGGCAGTTCAAAATCGATGAAAGAGTAGGCTACGTGCCGCTGTCCGGGCAAAATTTCCAAATTCCAGCAAAAATTGGCCAATAAAAGCCGAGATAATCCTACTTCCTTAGGATGGAAAGACTTAGGAAAAACAAAAAAACAGACAACTAACTCCTAGTGCATTACGTTCTGTAACACAGGGACATAAGTGGAAAGACAGCTACCCGAGAGATACTGCCCTCTGGACTGCATTGATGACGTCACAAGTAGTGACACTGCATTCGCTTGACTTATCTGGGTTTTTTTTGTAAAATTTGGGCTGAAAATTTTGGAAACCAGCGAAGAGGCTGACAGTAGCCAAAAACTCTGTTTTCACATTAAAGAAAGAGACGTGACAATATGTCAAACGTGACGTGCATTCCCAGTTTCTAGGGGTGAAAAATTTACTTCACCTTCCTTTCCATTCGCCAAGAGAGCCGTCCGTAAGTGGCTGAAAGGTGTACCAGAGCGTAACCATAATGCAACCTTCCTTGCTAAGCCTAAGAGAAGCCATCAGTTCATGCCCAGAGTCGATGTAGTATGAGAAACTACGCTATTACATAGCGCGACGTTTAGAATGGAATTCCAATGTAAAGTAAATGATATGAGATGGATAAATCTACGACTTAATCGGTCCTTCCGCACTTCCAAGGTTAATGAAATGCACTATCACAATGTTTCTGCACGTGAATTACCCCTACCCTACGCAGTTTCCGAGCAAAGTCCCAATACTTTCTACAACCAGTGGATTAATGTTACGTACGAGACCACGATATTTTGCATTTGCTAAGTCATTAATTAGCGATATACCATACTACTCGTCGCCCTATTCATGAAAAAACGGGGTCTATGTAGACTAAACTTGCTTCAAACAGACCGTCACACGCCCTCCAGAACGAAAACTATGCTGAAAAAGTTCTCCGAAAGAATACTAGATATGAGAGAAAAGATCTTGCTCACAAACGCACACAGTTCCGCGATGCGCACAGACAGTTAGACTTACTCAGATCTTAGAACACTATAGCACGCGCATCTGACTCAGCAGAGGTCTTTTGTCATCGCCGACAACATTAACCATATCAGATACATGTATCTAGGGGAGTGGTGGATCAGTGCGTTAGGGCGGGTGTTTGAGTTACCTGTGTCCGTATCATGTCAGATCGCACCAATTTGAGAACGAAAACTGGCCGAGTGTAATAGCTTTAAGTCAAAACAACAACAATAACAACAACAACAACAACAGCAACAACAACAAAAACTCGACCAAGCGATCTGGCATGATGCCGACATAGGTGACGCGAATATTCGTCCTAACGCATCTGCAGTCGCTTATCTGGACTACCGTATCTGTTTGTTTGTTTGTTTAACTCTTATCTCAAAACAAACCACTATTTTAAGAAAGTTATAACTGACGATTATTTTAAATAGACTATTAAGTATCGGTTATTTACTCTGTAGCAAATACCTTGTTGTACAAGGAAAGGCAGTCACTCGCGGTAAAATATGTCTCGTTTCTAATAGCGATGTTAGCGGATCAGACAAGGCATCATACACTGACGAATAAGCACTTCGATCTGAATTCCACCTGTGTTGTGAAATAAGAATCATCCAGGAAATCTCCCCACACACATATTATTCTGCGCTGCTTCCCAGGAACGCCATCATAAGCTGGGTTCCCTCTCAACCTGGGGCGGACATCGCCAGAGTTGTGCCGGTGTTGCATGCATACAGATCAGGCGCTGGGACACTCACTCGGACGATCAATGCCTCATCTGATCGGCACCACAGCCAGCTAGTCTGCTCACGGACGGGGTAAGGTCTCCCTGACCCCCCCCCCCCCCCACTCGCTCCCTAAATTACGTCAGTTAAAACACACCGGACCGTCGACCGGATGGGAACTGACAGGTATAGCCCGGGAAGGGCCGGGTCAGGCAAAGCTGGACGTGTCAGGTGGAGTCTTGCTGTCATTATTTGAGACAAACTCCCATTTCGTTGTTTGTTTGTGTGTATGTATGTGTGTGTATGTTTTGTTATGTTTGTTTCGCTATAAGGGTATGCTACACTGATTTGCACTGTGAATGATATACAGATGTAGCAATAAGACTTTCGGGAGAAAATACGGTTCACTCTGTATTAAAGGTGCGATTCTACTTATTGTTGATATTATGCGCTTGCGTATGTCTGAGAGTGTTTTGGTGTGTATGTATGTGTGAAAGAGAGAGATATAAAGACAGAGAGAAACAGAGAGACAGACAGCGAGAAAGAGTGAGTGTGTGTATGTGTTTGTGTGTGTGTGAGAGAGAGAGAAAGAGAAAAGAGAGAGAGAGTGAGAGAGAGAAAGGATAGATGATTAAGAAAAAGAAGCGAGCGGCGTTGGTGCTACGTGCCATATGGTACCTTGCGGGAGCAATCGCATAAATCCCCGCAATAAATTTGAATTCGTTGATTTCGGCTTGCTTAATTATCTGTCTTCAATCTAAGTCTCCAAAATCCACAAGGACCAAGCACAAATTACATCAACAGAGGTCCAATTACGCACTGATGCCAGGACGCGTTCCCAAAGTGTACATCTTATGAAACTGTCTGTGAAGAGGATTTGGAAGGCTGACGTCATGAGTTTTCTAGTTTGAAGATGAGAATAGCCATAGACATACTAGTACAACTCGACCCGATGCGCATGTTCAAGCTCTATCGGCGGCCATTGCTCCAATAGACGGCGGCCATTGCTCCAATAGACGGCGGCCATTACTCCAATAGACGGCGACCTTTGCTCCAATAGAACCACATTCTCACGGCTGAACTATGGGAGGTATAGGCAAAGTCAGAGTGCGCATCACATCTCACTGGGGATTGTTTCTGACCAGGCTTATTACTTCCCTTTGCCAGGCTCAAGCAGACGTCTTGAACAGGCACAGAATGGACGGGAGACTAACACTTTCGTGATCTCTGCTTGAAAAGTACTTCATGAAAAATGCATAGTCTGAAGGATAATATTTTTCTCATCATAATAATTCTATCATAATTTATCTGTGGTCAATGTTTCAAATGACAAGAAGTAAAGTGACTTCTTTTTTTCTTTACACTGCTTGTTCAACGCCCCTTGAGTCTGGCAAAGGGAAGTTTGTTTGTTTGTTTGTTTGTGTTGGGGTTTAACGACACATCAGCACGATCACGGCTATACTGTGTCAAACACGGT
>JBCEWB010042599.1:1371-14560 GCA_039654565.1 Peronia peronii | reverse complement strand
ATCTATCTATCTATCTATCTATCTATCTATCTATCTATCTATCTATCTATCTATCTATCTATCTATCTATCTATGGACCAGTTAGTCGTTCTGTCTCTCCTACAAATCAAACTTTCATTCTGTTTTGTTCTTTTACGAACGTTGCAGGAAATTCCGAATCCTGATGAAATCCTAAGCCCATGAGCTTGTTCATAGTAAATAAAATTAAAGTAGCCCCCCAGCAACTGTACACTTTGAGTAACATCACATCGTGTTATGATATATTTAGTCGTATTTAGCGACCACTCAAGAACACGCATTCCATTTGTCTCAAAAGGAGTGTATCAAATATAGACATAACCTGACCGGCATTGCCACGGTATTCTCAGGAGCTCAGGACTTATAGAGTTAAGTGTTTAAATTTTACAGAATTCAGTTTTTCAGTGGTCTGACAATTGTGCATATAATCTAATATCATACCACTATTGACTTTTCTTCATGTATCCTATAACAGTGCTTTTAACATACTGAAGACATAACCATGACGTCTTATATTAGTGGCACATTAGCAGTTAGTCATTGAGTGACCATAGACAAAGAAAAGTTCATCATCTCGAGGTTTTTCATCTAGCTGGTACCTGGAGAAAGAGAATAAATTATGAGGATATCTTCTTTTTAAGCCCTTAACTACGTCTGGAATCATCAGGGCACCCCCTGACGAGAGTGTACTGTACTAATCTTCTGCATTCGTTGCGGTTGTGAACTAGGGCCGCGGTCTCTGCAAATGTCTGTTTGTCTATTCCTGCATGTTGTTGGTCCATCTTTTCCTCTGCCCACTTTTTGTTGGCTTCCTATGTATTAATAAGCTTTTCATAGCAGTCTCTCTGATATTTTACTTGATAATACCAACGATTTCTACCACAGTCGTGATGTGACACATAACCAACCAAGTCCACTAAGTCTGGCCATTAATATTTTAGTAACGTATTCTCTGGGGGGGATGTGAGAGAATGGCCAAGAGGAGACAATCTTGTACGATAAGCAGAGAGAGAGGATCTTTCATTACAAGATGCTTGGTAGAAGTAGAATGGAGATGGTAAGGAGAGCAAGAAGAAGAGAATCCAAGAGAAAAAGGAGAGAATGACGAACAAAAAATGAAAATGAGCAAGGTGAAATTGATGAGGATAAGAAAAACAAAAACAAAAAAAAACACGGGGAGGAAAGTGAAACTAAATTAGGAGGATTGTTTAGATGAAGATGATATCGATAAAGATGTTAGTGAAGGAGGAGGATAAAGGAAGTACCATAGTATGGGGATAACAACAAATTATGTGGCAGGGACTATTAATATTAACAGTTTATTTCTACAGGTTACCCGAGATAGCCGCCCGCAGTGCTTGAAATCCAAACCTAGGCCGCCACTGTTACCTACAGTTTGAGCTCGGTGAGAGTATTACTACAAATGGTAAAATTATTGTTACTGCTATTCTTGCTGCTGTAAAAATAATACCTTAACAACAATAGTTGTAGTAGTTAGAAGGTAGCAACAGAACCTGGTCGGTGGCGAAAGAAAATTATAACGTAACATTGCTTTCGAAACTCTCACATGTTGCAACGACATTCATACAAGGAGAGAGCACTACTTCTAGCCTAACCATGTTTCTAGCAGTCTGGCAACTCCACGCCCCCCTCCCCTCCACCACCCACCAGCACGTGTTTAGATGACCAGTGCCCAGTCTATAACCAATAATTGCGTAATTCTGTGGGCAACAATTCAATCCGGCCCTAATTCAGAGAATCAGATTTGCAGTCCGTAGGGAAAAGGTCATGAAGAATTGCACAAGCTCCGGCCCTTCCCACAGCTCTGATTTTTTTCTCCCCTTGTCTTCTCTTCCTTTTTCATCTCTCCGGAAATGGGTTCTTTCCAACATCCTTTTGTCCAGTGGACGGCCTTTCAAGAACTTCTTGCTTTGCTTTATTTATTATTATTATTATGAGTGACGTCATTGTTCGGACCTCTATGGATTTCTCTCCCCGTCCTGTTTTACTTACTAAAAAAACTATTTGTCCAAACTCCATTAATTGTGTTGTGTCCGGTGCATTACTTGGATTTTTCAAAATTCTGTTTTTAGTTCTTGCCTCTCAGCCTGTTATACACAAAATCATTTTGTTGTTTTTCCTACTTACAGTGTCTCAGACTTCATTTAAGTTATCCTTATTCTACACTTTCATACTTTAATTGCACATCTCATTTTCCAATCATTTCGTTCAAATTTTATTTTGGAACTTATTTCACTGCATGGTCCCGAATTATTCATACCCGAATTATTACATACTCCTTCAATTGTCAAAATATAAAGTTTCTGGAATTTATAAAGCCTGTCGTCGTATATTTTAAATATTTTCTGGCAATATCACAGGATTTTCCAAATGCAGAATGGGATGTGGCATTCTACCACTGAGGGAGATGGCTGAGTTCAACACCTTTCAGAGAATAATTTGAACATCTCACGATTTAAGTGCTGCAAAAAATTGAAATATTGTGTTGGACGCTAATTCACAATGTTTTCATGTAGTGAGCGATCTTTGAACAGCCCGGCGTTTGGCTTTGTTCATCATCGTTTTATCATGAATTCTTGACACACTTTCTCCTTACCCTCTTTTCTGTGATTGTCATTTCCAATCACATTTTTCCTTTGATCAAATCATTTCCCAGCGAGTCAGACAGGCCAGTTACGACTCTGCTAAATGTGGTCAGCAAGCTGGTAAAACACCACCTCAGTTTTGAGACTGTTTTCCAGTATCTCCAGTATGTACAGCTCATGATATTTTCCTACTTATTTTTAATAGTGGTTACATATTATTCGGTGTATGATTATCCATTCCCATCTCAGAGATCACAAAATGGTCCATGAGTTCAAACAGTTCACTTCTCCATCCGTCCACTTACCCTGCCAGCAGATGTTGGATTTTTACAGAATCAGATTTGAAAATTTATTGGTATTCAACTGGGTATTTTTTTAGCAAAGGAACTTAAGCACTCTCACACCTGTAGACATGTAAGATAATCAGCTGTACAATGCAGCGCCACTGTCAATAGTACCTGGCACATTTGGATGCCCTCCTAAGTGTTCCCGTGTAGCCAGACATTTTAAAAAATGGGTAATCCAAAGTCTGTTAGTTTGTCTGACTTCCGACCCATGCATGTTTGTCTGTCATTCTGTCACCTGCACAATCGATCAGTGTCAATAACTATCGATTACTCAGGCAAGTTAGAAAGCCAAGGCAACACTTCAATGCCCGTGACTCGATAAAAATCTGTGTCTTCGTCACGCCCATTGATTCCAGCAGAACGTTTGCGCAACTAAGAGAGCGCTGGATGAACTCTCTGGGGATTTTCTCTTGCATTTCATGTCTTCCTGTTTTTTTTTTAAGGATTGATTAGAACTAAAAGTTAGGCAAATGCTAATGCGTGCAAAGCTATTCTTCACTGTCAGTAGCCTTTTCTTGTCAGGTTTACAAAGACATTCAGAATTAAACAAACAATCGTACATTTCTGCTATTGCTTCTTCATTTCTCCAGGGCATGTTTGTTAATTAAAATGAACAAGATTCGTGTCAAGGGGGTAGTGTTTGAACCTGTTTAAACGATTATGCTCATAGGTTACTAGGCCTCTACTGCGTATTGCCTTTACGGTAAAATCCCAATGTCACACTCTGTCTTCATACATTATTTTCCTATTAGGTGGACCATAGATTTAAATACTCACATTTCTGCTTATGCATATTAATGTTCGAGGAAATTTTATTTTTTTCATTTGTATGTGTAATTTTAACTTGCCTTATTCATTAATCTGAATACATAATGGTACATGTAAACCATTTAGCAACTTTCTTCGGGAGAAAATAGATTGTTCTTTTCTTATCGTATATTCTAAGGTTCCTGTTATCAGTGAATTGAAAGCGGTGCTCTGTCTTACTCTGTATGCAAAACTTTTCTAGTGCTGTGGCCGATGCTCAATGATTCTGTAGTTGTAGAAATAGTTGTGACATTGTTGTCTGCCGCCAACAGATCTCCAGTGCGATGAAAACTTTTCTCAGAAAGTCTTAATCTTTGGATCTACGCCCATTCTGCTTCCACTGAATCTCGTCGGGCCAGCATCGCCTGTATTGTCTGAATGAATGTGTCTGTACAAGACTGGCAGATCGGCAATGAAATGACGAGGTTGTCTGGCACTTTGCCCCTCCAAGATATCGGCACTAAGTCTATGAAAATAACGAGAGTGGCAGATTTTGTTCTCTTTTCATGCTTAGCAAATGAAGTCTTACTGGTGTAGAGAAATGTTTCTATAATTGTAATACAATCACTTCTGAGGAAGTTTAGGATGCCATACAGAGTTCAATCTTTCATGAACATTGATTTCATTTTCATTGCACCCTGAATTCATGTTGTCTTATCATTCAATTATTCAATTTCATAGACTGTTAGCATCACAATGTAATTACATGGTTTGTCGACTATATTTTATTGAGCTCAATGATCCAGACGAATTTTTTTTCACTCGGGACTTCAAACATTTACGAACCGGTTAACAAATTCCACGTTGTTTTACCACAGCATATATTGTATGTATGGAGCCCAGTGGAAAGCAGATGGTAACTATACTATAACCTGATGGTTGGCATTAGCTTCATTAGACAGGTGTGAACTATCACGTCAGCCAGAAACTTGACCTGGCTAGTTGGTCAAACCCTGGCTGGACCACTCCTTACCAACTAATTAGAGCTGCTCTCCGGTGGCCGAATCAAGCGGAAGACCACACCGGTCCAGGCAGGGCGTTCAAAAATTGATCACATAATAGTGTATGTTACTGTTGGTAGCAACGTTAGGGTGCTGTTCATCATACAAGCTAATCAGAGTATTTTGTCGCTATGGCGGTGAATGCGTAATTTCCGAACCATTCATTTAAGCCACAGGGTATCCTTGTTTCATGAAATGTGTTGATCTCTTTACTATATGCTACTTCAATGTAACAATAACGGTTACTTTTTTTGTTTTATTTTGATTTTTATAGTTCTTATCATCAGCTGTAATATTATCATTGTAATCATCATCAGCATATAACTTTTTAGTATTATTGTTATCATCATATTACTGTTATCGTCACAATACTGTCATTATCTTACAAAATGACATACACTCTAAATCATTACAGTCCTGTGGACATGTTAAATCACACCTATTTGATCTTGCATGGACTTACAATACACGTTTCTCCATGACACCCACTTGGCACATTTTCCTGGTTGCAGTTTTCTCCTGATTATACATATCATTGTTTTTGGGTTCCTCCCTGCACTACACAATGTGAGTCTCTTCAGTGGGTCTGTCGGGGTAATAATAGATTACGCCGCATTTAGTGCTGGTACTGGACGGGGATAAACGTTATATAAATGGTCTCTATTGTTCCTATTATTACACTAGGATCACTCATCAGTGGTTCACAGTTTATTCATAGCTACATAGACCTTTATCTGTGGGTGTTACTGGGTGAGGTTCCACAGCGTCATTTGCATTATACAGGGGCGTTAAAATCTGTCACAGTTCAGTATATCAGAAACGATTAATGGATGATTTTCAAGTGATCAGTAGTAAATAACAAACGACAGCAACAGCCACAGCAGTAGCTATAACAACAACCGCCGGTGTATACACCATTACTAGTTAACTAAAAAAAAAAACAGCAACAATAACAACAACAAAAACAAAAACAAATTTATCGAAATTATGGGCTCCAATAATTTACTCCAAATGCCTTTGCTTCCTGGCTTATTATTTTCCTTCACGCAGAGAGGAAGTCTATTCAATAAAATTGTTCAGCCTGACCGCAACTTGACTATCTTCTGTCTGGAACTCTCAACATTATGTCACTGGCGCACCCACCCCATGCCATCTCAGTGTGGTGATCTACATCAATACAGCACGGAATCCCCACGTTAACAGGCTGGGCAAATCTGCCCGTTGGTGTTGGTAATGTCCGCACAATGGGAGATTTACGACCGACCAGTTCTGGAAGACCGCAGATATACGGTGACTAGACAGGTTCCGGTCGGGTATTAAGTCACTGTTTCACTGCGACAAATTCCGGAACTTGGTGGAAATAGGTGTCCAGATTTACAAGATGGGCGCTGGTGATATTAACCGAGATAGGAATCTTCTGAGAGCTTGGGGACATTTTTGTCTAATCCCACCTTCTCTCCTCTTCCCTCCTCCTGCACCTCTCCCCCCCCCTCCCCTTCCACACACAGAGAGACACCCACATTCCTTCCCTCCCAGCCTCTCTTCACTCCACAGTGCAAAGGAGGACGGATAAGAGGGCTGAAACGGCGTCATTGGAAGTCACACATTAAAAAAGTCAAAGTTTTAGTCTCGAGTGCTTTCATTTTTTTTAAATTACTCCCTCTTATCATCTTTTATTTTTTCTCTTTGGCTGCAAATTTATTGGGGAAAAAAAGGAAAAGAAAATGTGATTGTTGATTGAGTTTGACTGAGAGCTGATGAGGAGTCGCCGGAGTTGAACAATACAATGTTCCGTTTTAGAGATAACAAGTGTTCTAGATGGCCGGATAAGGTAGTAAAATATCGGTAGACATCGTGCTTTGAGATATCACACAAACGGTCAGTGCAGATAAGATAATTATACGCCGACGAAATAAACGCAAAACAGAATAAACAGCAACAACAAAACAACTTTATCTGTAAAAGTAACACACATACATTTACTATTTGTATTGAAATTGTCATCATGCTGTAGACCTGCATATTCAACTATACCAGAGCCTTCTGTTTGACTATCTATTGACCATTATTCAGACGCAGTTCAGCTCATCAGTGTTCATTAATGGTACAGACTCGTAAGTACAGGGCACAAATGGGAAGATGGGAAAGCCTACCTTGCTTTCCTGTTCCTGTCTTTTTTTTTACTTTTCTCAATATTTTCATAATTTTGCCTTCCAGTATGACGCACTTTATTGACCCATTATTGACATCAAAGAAATAGAAAGCGAGAGCACATCAACATGGGTCGACAGACCTCGATGTTGGAAATTTAGCGGACACAAAATGGCCAAGGATAAACAGCCACTATTGTGCCTATCGACCACTCAGGGCTGGACAAGCACCATAATGTCTGTGGATTACTGGTCCTTAACTATAACCCTAACCCGTAACGCTTACCCTTCTAACACTAACAATGGCCGGATATTTTTGAAATTTGACGTTATGTGGTGCGTATGGATCCATCAGCATTAGATAGGCACTACGGTGCATATGCCGCTTATCACCTATGTTTTTCCCATGGGCATTATGGTGTCTAGGAGTCCCCTTTCTAAAAAAGAAAAATAACAACAAATAAACTGATGAAAACGAATGAAAACGCAATGAATTAAAACATTCATAAGCCTCAAACATCTTGTAGTCCATGTGACAAGGGCGACATTTGAATTACCAAAAAAAAGATTATTCTTATCGCAAAGAGTTAATGTTATGACATTATAATTAAATGAAGATTTTTTTTTCTATTAGAAATAAATATCCTTTGCTTCATTTCTATGAGAAAAGTTAGGACTTTTTAACTGTTGTTTAAAAAGAAGTGAGATGAAAAAGAGAAATCAGGAAAGAGAAAGATAAAGAAAGAAGAAAGAAAAAAAAAGAAAAAGATACTGACTTTCTATTGAGAGGGACCTTGTGACGTCACAAGAGGGAGCCCTATACAAAAAGCCAGACTAATCTGGCTTAATGTGCCGTAAAGAGATAATGGCAACTTTGGGCTTTTACAGCGTTTATTTGGTCTAAGTGAGATCCGCTGACAGTCTCGGCGCTTCATCCAGCCAGTCCCCCTCGCTCTTCTGCCCTCCAGGACCCAATTTTCTGACTTAATTTTTGCTGCAATCCCTTCCTCGTTTCAGTCTCATCCCCAACTTTCTCACTCTCTGTCTGCCTTCCAGTAATCATCCCTCCTCACTCCCACCCCCCTCCCCTTCCTTTTCCTAATTTTTCTCCCAAAGGACATCTCACTCGTTTATTCCATCCTCTTCTAATCTTTCCCTTTCATTCGACCCTCCATTGGTTTTCTACATCTTGACAAAAATGTCAACTCCCTCTCTCTTTCTCTTCTTCCTTGAATTGTTTTTCCGTCGTTCTAGCAGGTTCCTAGTTCTGTGGCCATGCAGTAACACAGCAGCGTTAATACAGCATTAAACATGCTCAAACGTCTTGGTATTCGTGCAACCATGAAATGAAATAATAATTGAGAAAATTGCCCTTTTTTCTTTTCAGTTTCAAACTTATCTTGCCTTCTCTCTCTCTGGAAATAGTCCGGTTAAAATATTCTTATCTATCTATACTGATCTCGCCAGTTCTTTTGTGTCAAAATATGCCTTTTCTTGCCGGTAATACCCGATCAGCTATGTACAGCAGGTGAATTATGTGGTGCTGAAGATGCAAGACGAGGTCAGGAAAACAAGAGCGGGGAAGTTTATGGTAGGCCTAGCTGTGTATTGACAAAGAGAAGCCCAGAAAAACAACAATCATTATGGAGATTGAGGACTGCAATCGGCGTCAGACGCATATCTTTTGTCAGATTACCCGTGACTTATGACGCAGAAGGAAGAAGACCGAAATACGTAAGACACACCACTTGATACATTAGCAAGCAGTGACGCCAAAAAATGGAAGGCAATCGAAGTGTTTTGCATTTCATTGACATGATGGAAACTTTTCCGTGGTGGAAACAAAACTGCTTGTCGAGTGATATTTCTTTGCTTTACCAATTCTGCTTGTCCACTTGTTATCGCTACCACCTTATTCCAGTAAATCAACATTCGCTAGTTCACACTTCCCATTCCACCAACCACTATGCCATTGTTCCTAATTAGTTCTAATCGTTCAGTTGCTATTTCCACTACTATCACTAGGACTCTAGTGTTGGGGGGGGGGGGGGGATCATCAGTGAGTCTTCAGTTACTGTAACAGCTTCTGTTATTACAGCTGGTACAACTGTTATTTCAGCACCATTTTTATCTGTCCACGAAGCGGTCGACTGATGTTTTACTTGTTTTCATGAGAACCACCAAACTGCAGAATTATCCGAGCAGTTGCCACAATGAGCACATCACTACAATCATTAGAGCTACACCCGGCCATTCTGTACAAATAATCCACCAGTATTTCTGACCATGGCTATTATTTTGCACTTGTAACATCAAAGAGACAATAGCAAAAGCATCAATAACAAAAACAGCAACAGCAACAACAATAGCAACAGCAGCAACACAACCACCATCATCATAAAACAAACAAACAAACAAACAAAACGCTCAAAGACGACCTGTTTGCTGGATCAAGCGAGCACAAAAATGTGCAGCCTCACATCCACAATACATATACCAAGTGGTTGAGTAATTATATTGTATGCGACACAATTTGACAAGTTCCATTTGCAGCACGTTTTGCAGGTCATCCCTTGCTCCTGTTAGGTTTCACCGAAGTCAGTTAATTTAATAAAGCTGTGATCGGTCGATAATTTATTTACCAGTCTTAACCCTTTCATTGCCAAAAATATGCGGGCACACGTAAGCCAATGATCACGGAGTCTGTGAACCTCAGCAAAACATTACAGACAGGGAATACTGTATATTATACAATATCCTGATAGTTCACTTTAAAAATCAGGAAGCTGGGGTTTTTCTAGTCTTTGACAACGGGATAATACAACAAGTATGGCCATGAGTGCCGAAACAGCCGTTCGAAGACGGCTGAAAGATGTATTGTAAGGTAACCAATGATGAAAACGGACTGTATTCTGAGTAGTATTGTTGTATGGAGAGCGCTTGGCTGATTTTTTTTCGTCTTGTTTACTGTGTTTTGTCTCCTTAAATTCATTTGTTGCCCTCAGCAACTCTATGAATTAAGACACAAGGAAACTATAACTATTCGAATGTGAGGAAATTAGTCCACACTCTTCGATATGGTCATTGCAATGTTTGTTCAATGAAATAATAGAATCTCAATGGTGTTGTGAATATTTGGCACTGTGCAGTTGTAAATATTTTGATAATGAGACAGAACAGAATAAACTCACATGGGCTATAATAATAGAATTGTATCAAATCGCACTGGTTTCCTTTCAACTGCCTCTGGTAACTTTTACTATACCAGGATGCCAGTTTATTAGTGAAATACTGAAGTATTGATTTGTTCATTTTTTTAATGGTGTTATTTAAACAAACTAAACTGTACATTTAGCCTTTGGCTAATGAAGTGTTCGGCATCTCCACCCCCTCCCTCTTTTTCCAATGCTTAACCGGCCTATTTAAACTAATGTATCTGTCATACATCCAGCTGTTAGTGGATGGGGTGCGTTGTTTAGTTATCCATCACTTTGCCTCATTGGTGGCCAGATTACGGGAGGACAGGCCAAGAGTTCAGGCTAAAAGAGGACAGGGGCTGCATGCACTCCCAGAGAAAACACTCGTCTTGCTGAGACTCGGCGTCCTCTTTCCCCGAGCAGCAGTTTCCCTCGAGAGTTGATCTGTTGGTTACTCCTTCTGTCTTAATGAGATTCATTACCCGGATAGTGAACTTGATATCATTCACAATAACCATCACTATATTACTTTTTCATACCACCCAATGTTACAAATTTCCAGTCGCTGTAAAAGCTACCCCAACATGAACAACAACATCACTGTCGCCATTTATGGATCTGCTTTGTATCTCCACGTCCTCAGGGGCTTGGTCATTGGAAATCAAAATCTGATTGTAAAAACTGGCGCGAAATATTCGGTCTTTCTAAGTAAAATGCATGGGAACCTACTTTATCGTTCTCCTTATTTTGTTTATCATTCTGTTGCTTTTATATAAAAAGTACATTAAAATGATCCATAAAAGTTGTTATATCAATGGGAGGTCGTTGTGCTCAGCTCTATACTTCCTGTTGCCACGGAAAAGATCGAGATGAGTGGAAGTTCTTATTTGGTGGCATATGGGAGTTGACAGAAGGTCGTGACCCTTTGTCCGTTGTTTACATCACTTTTTAAATTGATATTTTCTTTTCTCTTCCCAATCGGAGATTTTTGTCTTCTTTTTATCTTTTGTCAAATTGTGAGCTTATATAATTCAAAATATAACGAAAACATATTTTATAATATCTTTAAAGTGTTGAATATGATGATGTAAACAACGGACAAAAGATCCCAACCTTCTGTCACGGTCTCATATACTATGCAATGAGATTCAGAAGATGATGCACTTTGTCCGCCTTGAAACCAGACAATTATGGTGTCTTAGGCAGCAGCAACAACAACACAACAACATCAAAAAACTAAACAAAAGTAGTAACTGTCATCAAACAGTACGCACGCACTGAAAACGTTGCTGATTTTTTTTTCTCTGTTGATGAATAAAATAATTCCGCTGACCTCTCTGTCTTTAATGTCACCAGACCTTCAAACAGGCCAACATCAAAGTGCAGTGTATAAACAAATGGATGAATGGAAAGTTATTTTGGTCTCGTCAAATGAATAAGCAAACACGCCATTTCAATTCAAGCTTTTACAACTTTCAATGCCGCAGACGGAATCAATCAATTCAATGGTGCATCTGATCTAATACATTCTTTATATAACAGTTAAAACATAAGACACATCAGCATTCTTTACAAATCATCTTTAGAAATGTCTTGTTCATCTGGATTACTTTTGCAGGTTTTGAGTGCACTTCTCAAGTAAGTTTTAGACTGTCTCAGACTACCGTGGCATGGGAAAGATTAAATGTTACAATGAACAAATAAACAATAACAACAAAACAAAACGAAACAAAACAAACAAAAACAAAAACAAAAACAACAATTAAAAAACACGCACAAAAAAAAAACACTATGTAGTCTATACACAGACAGTTGAAAGTAACAAACACATTAACCATTATAAAATGAAATAACACACCGTGCTTTGTTATGTGTTGGTAATATGTTTTCATTAGATACACATTTATAAAATGTCGCCAAACTTATAACCAAGCAATACATGAATAAACTACCAAGATAGTAGGAACCATGTGTTGCTTGGGGGCAAGTGTTCGATTTTCTCATTCACTGGCCCTCCCATCGCTAGATTTTATCTTTTTTCCAATCACTTCGATCTGTAAGAGAGGAATTTCTATTCATACGCACATCCTGATCGTGGAAAGTGGATGTACACAAGGACGAGTGTCCTTGATATGTCAGCTCACAGAGCGAAATGTCTGTCTTACATCGAATAAGATGTCTGTCTATGTGGAAGCGTCTGTCTATCACATTGTCTCTTTTCTAAGGAGGAAATAAATGTATGGGAACAAACCGATCAAAATGGATTAAAAAAATAATGACATTGTATGAAGAGGCTTTTTTATTTATTTCCTTTCTTTCTTTTTTGGAAGAGGCAATGTGATTTAACTGATATATGCATGAATATATATTTTTTTGATGTTAAAGCTGTAAGGCACTAATATGTAAAGTAATACGGATACAAACCATTATACACTTTTTTTAAAAGTATTTTTTTTTTATCTGCCGCAGATTTGATCGTCGTTGCAGCGTTGTGAGAATGTAGTAAACATGGTTGTTGTTGATTCATACTCATATATGTAACTAACAGAAGCCAAATGAAAAACAAAACAAAACAAAACAAGCAAACAAAAACAACAACAAAAAGCACCAGCAGCAACAACAATAAGAACAGTCGCAGCAGCAGCAAGAAATACAACGACAACAGCAACAACTATCACAACAACAACTATCACAACAACAACAACGAGAATGATAGCAGCAACAACAACAACAATAACAACAATCAAACAACAACAACAATCACAACAACAACAACGAGAATGATAGCAGCAACAACAATAACAATAACAACAATCAAACAACAACAACTATCACAACAACAACAGCGAGAATGATAGCAGCAACAACAACAACAATAACAACAATCAAACAACAACAACAATCACAACAACGAGAATGACAGCAGCAACAACAATAACAATAATCACAACAACAACTATCGCAACAACAACAACAACAACGAGACTGACAGCAGCAGCAACAGGAACAACAATAAAAACATGAGATATGAATAGCGACACAAATAAGTGACAGAATAAGATA
>JBCEWB010042598.1:16403-31557 GCA_039654565.1 Peronia peronii | reverse complement strand
AAGGAGGTCTATTTCTTGGGGAATCCTACCAGGGGATATGAAGATTTCAAACCTGCTTGATCTCTTCAGCGACTCAACTGTGCTCTGGGTTCTTGAGAAGGGAAGCCCGAAGTCTTCTCGGATAACGGCGAATATATTTTGGAATTCCGTGTGTGTATTATGCACATCAAAGTAACCTTTGGCAGTTAAAATTCGGATTAGGAGTAGGTAGGGGACGTGTCTGTTTGGATAAAATTTGCAAATTTGTCCTCATCAAACCGGACTCCCGTTCGAAGCCGAGATAATCCTACTTTCTTAGGATTGAAAGGCTACATACCTTCAAAATGTCGTAGTTTCCGATATGAATAACTGATCTCTAGCTTCAGCCTAACATATAATCATGAATTAGGGAACGGGTACTTCTTTGAAAGTTAAGACTGTTTTTTTTTTTTTTTTTTAGTAGATGGCTGAATCGATCTGTTCAGTCAGGTCTGGATAAGCAAAAATTTGTTTAGGTACCTTGAGATTTAACTTATTGTCATCAGATTCCCGTCAATGACAGATTACAATTGGTCAGTTAAAAGGACAAACAGGCTGTCCCCCAGTTCTCTGAAATTCCCGAATTTTCAGAGTGAACGAAGTCTTATATATGCATAAAGTATTTGTTTCGGCACTTCTTTCAACAAGAATAATATTCATGTGGAAATCATCGTTACAAGGAAAATTTTCAAGCACGGACACATTTAAGTATATTTTTTAAAAACTTATGTGATGTGGGATAGTTCACTTGTCCTTGATGCCGGTCAATTGTCAGTGAAATCTGTTCTCTAGTAACTCTAAGGTGCTCTTTAATCATGTTTCAGCTTATCAATTTACCGCTCATTAGAAAGCTATTAGGCGGTGAACAGTTTCCAAATTTAAGTGTTTCTTTAAACAGTCTCTTTTTCACATAAAGATTATCAGTACTTTCAAACGTTTCAAAAATTCATATAAAAGTAGGGAACATCTGTTTTGTTAATGTGCATGTCTTGAAATGACTGACAAATGCCCAACTTTTGATTGAAAATTTACGCCGTCTGACAGATTTTTTTCAGAGCTCCACACATATATATTGTTTTCCATTTGCCACAGATACGGGGTCGTGGTCGCTGCAATCGTTGCCTCTTCTGTTTCTATCATGTTGGATAAGTATGAAGGCAGAAAGAATACAGGGGGAAGTGGACTTAAGAATGGTCCGGCAGATGCGAGTGGCCTTCACGGGAAACGTCCTGGGAGAAATGAGGATCTCGATGACAAGAGGGATAGGTTTGGTGAAGATCAACTTCAAGATTATCTAATAGCCGAAAGAGTCAACCAAAGTGTTAAAGGTCAAGGTTCGGAGTTCGTGCGGTCCCGGCAAGGTCGTCATCCCTACAAGCCCAAGGTTCAAGGTCAAGGCCTCGTGCTGCACGAACGTCATCAATCTTTCAATGATAGACGTCTGATTGAAGGATATATGGGGAAAGGTCACCATTATGGCGTAGACAACATGGGACAGAATTTTGTCATAAACGAGGATTTTCCTCACGAGATGAAAGAGCGCGGTCAGAACAGACACCAGCATGTGGGTGATTCTCTAGACCGAATAGTCAACGATGGCAGCGAGAATTGCAGATTTCTGGAGGAAGAGAGGATCCCCGTGGACCTCGTGGAACATACACAAGATGACTCCGGCCCACCACCGACGGCTAAACATGAGAAACTCAAGCGTAGGTCTCCTAGCAATGGCGATAAGATCTCAGTCAAGCCAGCTACAGCCCTTGCCACAGGGCCTCATGATCCAAATGCCCACTCTGCCATATCTAAAGAACCAGGCACGACCTTGACCTCGAAGAGTGGAGATGGCGGTAATATTCGATCAGGGGGGAAGAAAAAAGAGAGAAGTCCGCAAAATATCGAAAGTTTTGTCCCTGCTGGGATTTTAGACAAATCAGACAAAGCTGAAACCATGGAGAAGATTGAAGAGGTGAAAGGCGTGGTCAGGCGAGAGACTACGGTCTCAACAAATCGGAACAATGCCAAAGAGAAGATAAATAGCAGAAGACAGGGGCCGTTTGGTGAAATAGGCAGTGACAATCGTGCCATGGTCAACGATGACAGAACTCATAAGGGTGGTGACAACACCACCAATCGAATGACTACAGCTTCGATGAAAAGGAAAAGCTCGGAAGCGGACAGGATGCCTAGCGAAGAAACGAAACAAAAACAGGACAGAAGAGGACTTGGAAATCTTAATGAATCTATGCGGAATCTGATCAGTTTAAAACAAAGAATGCTTCATTTTGATTAATATTGTCTATTTGTCGAGCTGCCTAGCAACCATAATGTTGATAGTAAGAAAAAATAAGTTTAAAAAATCTATTTTATGCAAAAGGGGGTGGGGGGGGGGGTTAAACCGAATGAAGTTCTCCTAAATCTATGGACTAAGAGAGGAAAGAAGATTGATAAGCAGGGGAAAGGGGGAAAGGGGGAAAGGTGGGAAGGGGGAGGGAGAGGGAGACGGGCATCAGGAATCATGGGACGATGATTAGTTAGTTTACTGTTAAACAGAGATCGCTCCAATTTCAACAAACAGACTTCTAGAATGTCTTACTCTGTGTTGGTAATTTGTAATACTTCTTTAAGTTAGTTGATCTGCCCATGTCTCTGTGTATACATTCATTGTACATTTTCGAATCAATAAAGGTTCTAGTAGAAGGAACTCTTCATCTGATCATCATCATCATTATTGTCATCTTGAGACAAGTTTACTATTTCATTTCTACACGAAATAGTCTCATTTCCTCATTGTCCAAACATCTCTCCCACGAGATTTGCACCTGTGCCTTGTCCTTCTCCAGTGTGAATTCCCACCATGGAGCTTGTCTGATAGTGCTACTGTCTGCCTTTCTAAGTTTGTTTTATAGTATCCAACCTAAGGCCATTTTCTCGGCCAATGTCTTCCCTTTACCTGATATCTCGTTGCCCTTTTGCCATGGCTCTAGAGAGGTTTTTTGTTTGTTTGTTTTGCTTCTGTTGTTGTTATTATTTATTTAATTTTTTATTTTATTTTTGGCTGATCGTCGAATTCTGAGAATATTCTAAACCACCACAGAAATGGGATTGGGGTTTTCTGTCGCATAGGTAACTCATTACATGTGACTGTTAATTTCTCATATCGAACGCGGTAGCCATTTGTGTGCTCTTGGAGGCGTTCTTCAGATTCATATACTAGGCTCTGATCATCCACGTATACGTTGGACAACAATGGTGACAATACAGCCTTGTCTCACTCCTGATGTGATGTCAAACCAGTCTGTGCGTCCTTCTGATGTTCGGACTGTGCTCATGCTGTTTTGCATATAGGGCTTGAATACTGTCCAATAGCTGGCCGTGGACGTTAAATAGATTTCTAGCATTTCCCAGAGCTGACTGTTCACTCTGTCAAATGCCCTTTCGTGACGATGTTCAGTTCTCTATCATATTCAATTACTTTTTATCTCAGTTGTCTTAAGGCGAAAATTGCGTCTGTTCGGCCCTTCCTTTTCTGACACCCATCTGTGTATTTGTTCACCTGTTTTAAAATGTAAAATGTTCTTGTTCAGATGGTTGCCATGAGATGGCTTTTTATCCTTCAGATAACATAAGACCCACCAATATATCAATAGAACAAAAACTAATTTAATTTCACAAGGAATTAAAATTAACACCAGGAACATACACAGTTTCAATATTCTGTGTCGTTTTTCTTATGATTTTGTTCTCATTTCATATAGTTTTGATCTATTAGTGAAAAATTAATGTTAATCTCTGACAATTCAAAGAAAGAAAAAAAGAAAAAGAATTTCTATTGCCTTTTGTTGCCGAATAAAGTGCTAAGTTTCAACACTGAATCCCTTCAGTCATCTTGTATTATGGAGAAGCAGAGATGGAGAGAGAAATAGGTAGAACGGTATAGATAAATAAATAGAAAGATAGACAGATAGCTACAGACAGATAAATAGATCTAGTTTGAGAGACAAAATGCAGACTACAACTGACAGGCAGATAGATAGATCGATAGATAGATAGACAGAAAGACAGACAGACAGACAGACAGACAGGATAGATGGACATCCATGAACTGATGCGCTGAGTGAAAGACAAAGAGCAGAAAGCGGGGTAGAGAAAGAAAATGACTGGGCTGAAGAAAGAGAAGAAAAAAAAAATCCAGAATGGTGACTGAGAGGTCGATATTATAAATCATTGTCCTACTCCTATGGCACAATGAAATGATCTGGAAACGAATGGTGAATAGAGGCATTTGTGAATTAGTTTCCTAGAATATCTGAATTTTATTCATTCATCTGTTCTTTTCAGTGACCTCAGTGCTAAGCAATATTATTCAGTTGTGCGAAATATGTAGTACGTAGATCCCTATTACAATAATAACAGTAATAATAATAATAATAATAATAATAATAATGTTCGACTGAACCGAATCTCCCGATCAAAAATACAGTGACCGATTACATTGTCAGTTTTGCTATTACTTTTCTTCATATGGTCTAGTCTGTCTGTTTTTGCAGTCTTTTTAACCCATCCATCCATCCATCCATGCATCCATCCATCCATCCATCCATCCATCCATCCATGCATCCATCCATCCATCCATGCATCCATCTATCCATCTATCCATCCATCGACCCATCCATCCATTCATCCATCCATCCATCCACCAATCCTTCCATCCATCCATGCATCCATCCATGCATCCATCCACCAATCCATCCATCCATCCATCGGTCCATCCATGCATCCATCCATGCATCCATCCATCCCATCTATCCGTTCATCCATCCCCATCTATCCATCCTTACACATCCACGCACCCATCCATCTACCCATCCATCGATCTTTCCACTATCCATCCATCCATCTATCCAACCATCCATCCATCCATCCATTCATCAGTCTATCCATCCATCCATCCATCCATTCATCCATCCATCCATCCATCCATCCATCCGTCCGTCCGTCCGTCCGTCCGTCCGTCCGTCCGTCCGTCCGTCCGTCCGTCCGTCCATCCATCCATCCATCTATCCATCCATCCATCCATCTATCCATCCTTCCTTCCTTCCTTCCACTATCCACCTATCCATCCACTCACCCACCCATCCATCCATCCATCCATCTATCCCCATCCATCCATCCATCCATCCATCCGTCCATTCATTGATCCATCCTTCCTTCCACCCATTTCTCGATCCCTCCATCTTCCCAATTCTTCTCTTGTTTTGCTGTCCTTGTATCGAACAAATATTTTAGCACTAGCATCTTTTTTTATTATTTTTTTTTTGGTTCAAATTATCGTTCCGCAAAATGTATTCCGATCTTTATACTTAACCCCGTAAAAGGCATGAAAGCGAACATTTGAAAGTGTAATGCGTCACTGATTAATTCTAAACACTGGGAATCTCTTCATCATTTTCACGAATTATTCTAACGAGCAAACACTTGTAGACAACATAGGAACAAATGTCTTCATTAAAAAAAGCTATATTATTGAAATATAAGCCATTCCTGCGCAATCCTCTCTCCTCATCTCCATTCGGGTGCACTGATAAAGCCTGCATCTATCAAGCAGATGTGGTAATTGAGGGATTTTCTACAGAATATGCTTTCCATACTGTGTGATGCACACTTGCGCTAGTGAATGAATTATTTTATTGAGCATTCAGTGTCTAAGCGTAATTACAAACAGCAACATCAGAGCTCAACGGAGATAATAGTAGCAACCGTAGGCCTATTCAGTATCTTAACTTAGCCAGTTAGTTATTGAGTTGAAAAGGAGTTGTAGATAGTGTACGGCCTTAATATTTCAATGACTGGATTCAGTTCAGGGGAAACTGTAGGTAAAAGGAAGGGGAATTCAATGGCTACGAAAACAAGCGAAGTTTAACATTGGTTACCTGGAAACAGACAGTAATGAAAGATCTGAACCTTGCCGACATTAAATGATGGACCTTCCTGTGCTGCAGAAATCCACATAAGACCACTCCTCAGCCATACCATTCCTGCGTTTCAAGAAGAGGGGACTTCTAAGTAAATCTAAGTAAGGCAGATCATCTGTTTTTGCCCTCTTAATTATTATTGTTGCTATAGTTAGTTGTAGTCCAATAACCACATAGGTATAAATTGTTCAGTCTATGCATTGTTCATCATTTATGGTGTACAAATTGTTCTCAATGTAAGCAAAGAAGCATAATTTATCCGTCCATCCATCCATCCATCCTGTCATCCATCCATCCATCCATCCATCCAATCATCTATTCATTCACCCATCCATCTATCCATCTATCCACCCATCTATCCACTCACCCAGCCACCCACCCATCCATCCATTCATCCATCCATCCATCCACCCATCCATCCATTCACCTATCCATCTATCCATCCACCCATCACATCCTCCATCCATCTTTCCATCCATCCATCCATCCATCCATCCATCCATCCATCCATTCATCCATTCATCCATCCATCCATCCATCCATCCATCCATCCTTCTATTCATCCATCTATCCATCTATTCATCCATCCATATAATTTAGCGGTAAAATTATTCTGCACATCAGATATGGGAATTGTAATGATGGAAATTCCATTTCAGTTACCCACCAACGAAAGTTTTGGCATCTCATCCATATGAACGTGATCAAATCACTTAATCTGAATATATTATATTAGAGTTGAGTTATTTTTTACTGTTCCGCCAACAACGCTGGCCGTTTAGAAAACATGTAGGGCGTGAAAAAGCCACCACCTTTGTAGACTGAGCGTGAAATCAACCTCAGCCTGAATATCGAAGTTGTCCCTATTATAGTCATTAGATTAGCTCTACTTCGACATCTACCACACCAGCAGTTTAGTTCTATCTGTAGTTCTATAAAACACCACTACCTATTCTATATTTAACACTAGTTCTACTATTTAGTTCACCTTTACTGCTGATCCTATCTCTACTTTAAGTTCACCTCTATTTTTAGTTCTATCATTGCTATTTATTCCATCTTTATTATAAGTTCTACCTTTAATATTATTAGTTTCATTTTTATCATATGTTTTATTTCTACTATACCAGTTTTGCCTCCGCTATTAGTTCTACCACTAGAGCTACTACTCTCGTTACTTTTATCACCAGGTCTGTCTCTACCAACTGTTTTGCCTCACTGCAATTCTACCTCTGCTATTAAAGTGTTAGTTCTGCATTTACCATTAGCTCTACCTCTACTACCAGTTGCAATGCTATTATTAGTTATACCACAACCACCCCTTCTACTTTCCTACCTTCTAACATCGCTCCTGCTTAATGTCTTCTAGTAATGTTTGGGTACCCATTCGTCCGCTTTTACATGGTTGCTGAAAAATGTTGAAATTTGTCATAAGCATTTCTGTCGTATCTGTATGCAGAACTGCATTGAATTATAACACATACGATCTTGCTGAAGCAGGATCTCGTCTAACCTTCCCCTAAATCAATGCAAATGTTATACAGAATGCAGCATTGTGGTCCTGATAAAGTTCCCAACATTGCATAATGACAAAAGATTCATTATTTTATTATTTTTTCTTTTGTTCTAAAACCTTCCTTTATCCGTGTCTCGTTTTCCTATGGCATCATTAAACACAGTCACGAAAACAATACCAACAGCAAAGACGTCGATGATTAAAGCAAATAACATCAAGAAGAACAATAAGATCAGCAATAATAAGGACAGCAATAACGACAGCAACTACGCCTACAACAGCAGCACAACAGGAACAGTAACAATAGACTACTTATCTGCAGAGCCAAAAAAATATACTAGAGTCAATCTTCTCTGAACAGAGCAAGGCCAATAAAACATTTTCAGAAAGAAAGAATAAAATTGAACCATTCTGCATAATTGTATAGCACATGGGTGGCGTGATCGATACAATTAGCACTTCAATTCTGCTGGTGTTACTCTGTTGTGGGACGGATCTGATTTGATTGAGATAATGAGTTGTATAGGCAGATAAGATTGTCTGGGAAGTGAATACATTAGCTTTCACTGTGATGGTGAATACAGACCACAGCTCCACGATCAAAGGGAATTTATAACCGACAACCATAACTTCACTTTTCACAAAATCTGGTCACCTGCGACAGTGTCGCGGGCGGTAACTCTTAAATAGAACTGTTTGTGACCAGCTTTATTATTTCCCTTTGCCAGACACTGAGATGTGCGAAGGAGAAACAAAAATCACTTTTCCTGTCATATAAAAGATTAATGAAAAACAAAACAAAACAAAACAAAATATTACGATAAAAGCAGAACATTTTCCTTACACCATGAATTTTTCGGAAGTTTGTATCATCGATTTTGTTATTTGAAAGAATGATTTTAAAGGAAAAGGGGTTTTTTTTTGGGGGGGGGGGGAGGAGGGGAGGGGCAAGAAAAGTATGACACAAAAAAAGAAGACATGTTCCAAACAACATGAATTTTTACGTAATGAAATTTTTAAGCAAAGAGTGCAGGCCTGATTTTATTTGGTCTTTCTTACTGTGCTTGTTCAACATAACTTAGGTCTGGCGAAGGGAAATCATAGGGGTAATCAAGAACAGTCTGCCTCAAGTGTGCAGGAGAATACATCTTTCCTCAGTCTCCCTCAGCCTCGTCTCTGTCAATATCACCGAAACGTTCGGAAAGAGTTAACATTTAGAGTTAACTCAAGCAGTACAAGTTTCATTTTAGTGGAATGTCTTAAAAGACAGCCCATACGTTACTGATACACACACACACACACACACACATTCACTCACACACATACAGAAAAGTATCTGAGAAATACATGGAAGTGATGCTGTGTGTATTTTCGGTAGGTGTGGATACACTCCAACGCCTATGATTCAGACCCCCAGCTATGAGTCAGATAGCTTCACTGCTTTGTGGATGTCTTGAGAAAGTCAAAGACTAAGACTTAGTCTTAGTTTACTTACTTAAGAGTAAAAAACACCAACAGAAAATCCGGAGTGGAGTCCCTAAGCCGGTTGAATGACATACTTGTCACCCTCCGACCGCTCCTGCATTCTGGAGCGCCCCAGCAGTCTTGACGTCGTCTCTCTACTGGACTCAGGACGAGAGAATGAGGCTGATCATGCACAAGTCTCTCTTGTTGTGACCCAAGGCACACATCAACATTTCAAATCTCAAACCCTCCAACTCTCGCGGCACATGGCGCAGCAGCAGGTGAGGATACAGAGGAAGCTGTAGTCACAAACCTGCATACAGGCGGCTCAGGGCATTAGGCCGCTCTCGGGCAGCCGAAATTGACTGCGGCATCTTGTGGTTGGTGGAGATGGACCGACGCGTCCGATGGTGGCTCTTGAGGCTCCCGAAATCCTCTTCCACAAGCTGGGCACGTGTGGAACCAGGGTTGTGTACATAGTGTGAATGTTTGGACCTTTCGCAGCTCGCGTTTCTTCTCTGCAATCTGGATTCTGCTTTCATCAATTAAGTTGGCACCTTGGGTAACGACGCTGGGACAGGAAGAATGACTCACGGCAAGGTTCTCCCAGCTTGCATATTGACACAGATCTTCATAGTAAGTGTGATTCCTCTCCTCTGACATACTGACTTTTTGAGTCTCCCAAAAGCATAACTAGAATTGGAGATACGGTTGTGGACATCACCATCAACATTAAGCAGAGGGAAAGCATACGGGGCAGGTTGCTCACCGCCTAGAGTTCCTGTCCTTCATTATGTTGCAGTTTTGTGGTACTGGTTGCCAGGGGTAGGCTGGAACATCGCTTCGGTCTTCTTGATATTGACCAGAGGCCAAAGTTGTTGCAGTCAGACAGAAAGCTGTTCATCTCCAGTTGTATTGTATACTCCCTAGAGGCATTGGGTGCGCCGTCGTCAGCGAAGAGAAGGCGGCTGATCACGCTATTCCTTTAGCTCTGTGACAGTCTGCAAGGGCCTGGGGTTGAACAGTTGGCCGTCAGTTCTGTATCTGATATGGATGTCGGGACAGTGTCCCTGAAGGCACTGGTCAGAATTGCCGAGAACGTCATACTGAACAGCATTGCAGCGAGGACAAGGCCTTTCTTGACTCCGTAGAAAACTTTGATGGAGTTGGATGTTCGCTGTCATCAAGGACACTGACCATCATACCATCGTAGAACTTTCAGAAGATGCAATGAGTGTCGGGACATCCATATTCTTTATAACCTTTCTGCAGACTGTGTCAAACGTATTGGTTAGATCGACAAAGGTCATATACAGGTCCTGGTACGGTTCAATACTCTTTCGTGAAGTCTGCGAGCGGTGAACATCATATCTGTAGTCTCTTGACCTGCCCGGAAGCCACACTGGCTCCTAAGCGATAACCTTCTACCAGGCGTTCCAGGAGAAAGTTGAGCAGTACATGGATCAGGATCCTTCCAGCGGTTGACAACAGGGAGATTCAACAACGGTTGTTGTAGAATTGGCATTTCCTCTTGCATTTGTAGAGTTGCGGCCTCTCTGAACTCCTGCGGAAGCATTCCTGTTGCCAGGTCAACTAAAATAGTCGCTGTGGCGTGTGAGGAGGATTGGATCACTTGAACACTTCAGCAGGGATGGCGTCAGGACTTGAGACTTTCTCACAGGAAATCTGTTTGATGGCCTTAAAAAAACCCTTCGGCAGAGGGAAGAATGTCCAAATCAAGGTTGATTTGTTACATGGTGGAGGCGTGTGATGACTCTGTCGTTGTTTGACACTAAACGGTTTAGCAAGCTGTCAAAGTGTTCGGCTAACCTCTTTAGAATCTGTTTGTTTTCGGCGAGTAGAGTTGTCCCACCTTCGCTGAATAGGGGCGAAGAGCCAGTGATGAATCTTCACGGCGTTGTAAAATCTCATTGTTCTGTCGAGATAGCCTTGGATCTCATCAGCTTTACTGCTGAGCCAAGTATCTTACATTGAACGGAGCTTGACTTGGACGGTGTTGCCTTTGTTACTGAAGGCAGTTTTCTTCGCAGACGTAGTATCACCCCTGTGTGCTCGGAGCAGTAGGCATTTTTCTGTTTCGTGGAATCAGTCCTGGTGATTTCTGGTGACCGGACCGAACACCTAGAGAATAGTAGAGTGGACTAACGATGGTCATTAAGATTTCAGATCTCAGAACTACAGCCCCCCCAAAATTTTTGATCAAAACAATATATATTTCAACATATTACCGAGAAACTCTATGGTAATACATTTTGGGAAACGGATGTTTTGATCACAATTCAAATATTTCTTCATCCATTCAAATACAAACTTCCATAATGTTAAAAGAACACAAAGTGCACCACTTCATTACCTTTTGTTCACTGGATGTTAAAAGAGAGATCCCATCACAAAACTGAAACACTGTATTATATAGCAAAACACAAATTTTTAGGGAAAATGCGTTTTGTCAAAGAACGTCACGGGGATATTGGACATCCATGACACAGTAGGATTTACTGTAGCACTGCTTGTTCCAAATCGCGCATATTTATTAACTTACAGGTTATCGATAATGCCAAAAAGGATCGAGTCGACTTATTTCGTCATGAGGCAGCACGCACTGATGATTTACAAGTGTCAGTATATGAATCAAGCAGGACATTAATTCAGGGGTTATAAACAAAGTCAAACCGAAGCGCAAAGGCATATGCAAAAACCCTATGTGTCATGCAGTCGTATAGGGGTAGATATTAAAATTAATGTCATATAGGCTTAAAGATTTAGAACAAAACATGGGCGTAGGTATAACCTGTCATTAATTAACTCTCATAGCACATTCTAATGAGCTTGTCGACACCTGCGACCTGCTGGCAGCAACGTCCAATCTGACGTGTTTTCCGTAGAGAGAACAAACAGTGTGAAAAGCCGACAAAGGAGGCTGTTCGTCGTATATTTGAATGAAATGTTGATATTTTCAGTGGAGACATGGTATCGAAAACATTCCTTCCAAGTTTTCACTCTAATCACTAAAATCTGCTTAATCACAGCGTATGAAATGCTTTCATCTAAGTCATTGTAAAACCATTAAAAGAAAAGTTTGATCTTTATTGCTTCACATAAAATACCAATAAATTCATTCCCTAAGGTAAAACACTCGCATTTCATTCTTCAAAATATTCAACGTTTTAATTTTTATTGTGAAAAAAAGATAATGTAGATAGAAACCTGTGTTCTCACATCAAAAACCGAAAAATCTAAATCTTTAGGTAAAATGATAATAATAATAATAATAGAGAGCATTTATATAACACTGTACAAGGTCTAATTCTAAGCGCTTAACAATCTATTCAAATACTAAAATATCTCTATTTCCCTCATCTTATTTGTTGATAAATCTACTTTCTCGGTAAAATAATAATAATATTAATAATAATAATTCGTAAATGTAAAATTTTTAAAAATCTATGTTTTACCTCAAATAATCCAAAATTTATCTCTTTAAATAAAGTTTCAGATTCTAATTTTTACAAAATTTAGGGAATTAACTTCCTACCTAAAAACTACGAAGAATTTAGTTCTATTTTCCCCGATATTTTGCACGTCTGTTCAAAATCTGAATAATGAAACAGAAAGATAGAGAACAAAAATAGAAAAAAAAAGAAGACAAAGAAAGAAAGAAAAAAAGAAAGAAAGAAAGAAAGAGAGGGGGGAGATAAAGGAAGAAAGAAAAGAAGAAATAATAAAAGGAAAAATGTAAGACAGGATAATAAAGAAAGACAGAAAGAAAGACAAAAGAAACAATGAAAGAACGATTAGTCCTTACAGTATCCATTTACTACGACCAGACAATTTTATAAAGTGTATTAATTCTTCTGATTTTCGTAAACTTTCTCAACTCATTGTATTCTTAATGACATCGCAAGTACTGTAAAACCAGTATGCTATTGTTTGGAACACACGTCATCATACTGCTCAACTAACAACAGAAAACTGTCTGTCAAACCACACCTGCTGTCAGCTGATGCCCCGCCCTCCGTAGTTTCCTCCAATCCTTTTGTTTCCTTTAATACGACTGACATAAATATAAAGTTCTGCCTCTTTTATTCATTATAATGTCGCAAACACGCTCTAATGAGTTTTTCACCTGCTGTGCATGGACCAGTCATACATTTACAGTATGCGTATCCACTGAAGCTCACACTGCGAGATGGAAAAGTAGATCTACAACATCATCAACAGCAACAAAACATCGTTTTTATATAATTGTGGCTTGACAACTACAAACGCATTGCTGTCATCAATTTGCGACAAAGAACCGTAGATACTTATAAAACCAAACTGACTTTGGCGCATCGTGTTCTATGGGTTAAACGCCGCTTCTCTGGTTTGAAGCTAATAAGGGCCATGAAAGAGAAATTAGAGCTCGCTCAACGGTCGTCTGACTTCTGGGATAGGGAAGCCCCACGTCTAGCCTTCTTGGATAATGGCAAATATAATTAGCGTCTCGTGTATACGTTAAAAAAATCTTTGGCAGGTATAAGAGTAAGCGAAGACGTGGCCGTCCGGACAAAATTTTGAAAAACTCCCAAATGTTTATTTTTATCCAAAAAATTTCACTGCCCAAACTAGGGATCCATATATAGCCTAGATAATAGTACTCCTAAGATTGAAAGGTTAATAAACTCTGTCTGTCTGTCTGTCTGTCTGTCTGTCTCTCTCTCTCTCTCTCTCTCACACACACACACACACTCACACACACACACACACATACAGACTGATTGAAAGGTTCGGAAACCGAAAACAACTGTTCGAAAGCCGAGATTCACTCAACAAATGTAAACGTTCTGAATCGTCCCGTAACGAGAGACCTTGACCACGTGACTGCTGAGATCGCATTGCAAATAATGGCGCAAAATGTCAAATCTTTCAAGTTCAAATGTGTCGAAAGTTAATCCATGTTTCCAGTTGTCATGTTTGCCACGATTGCTGCATTAATAAACCACATTATAACGACCCATAATGATCTATGAATTTGTTTTTGTATTCTAGGAAATTTTCACAGGAGGGGGGGGGGGGGGTCGCAGTGGCTCTGTGGTTTGACGTCTTCTTCAGGGTGAAAACAACTCACATCGGTGAAGTTGCGTGTTCTGGCCAGGCTCGACTCGGGGGTCCTTCCACTGGGGATGGAAGGACACGAAGATCGAGAAACCTGCATTTTTTTTCTGGGACTCAACGGTTCCTTGGCTTCCTCTGGGTAGAGAAGCCCGATGTCTAGCCTTCTCGGATGAGGATGAATATATTTCGGAGGTCCCATGTGTACGTTACGCACGTTGGAACCCTTGGCAGTTCAAAATCGATGAAAGAGTAGGCTGCGTGCTGCTGTCCGGACAAAATTTCTAAAATTCCAAATTTCTACCCACAAAAATTCTCACCAAAATCAGGCAGCTACTCAGAGCCGAGATAATCTTACTATCTCAGGATTGAAAGGTTTAAAAAAAAAAATCCACGTTGAAAATCGGTTATCTCTATCAGATGGCAACTCATAATGTTTAAAAAAATGAGTCTTCCACCAAAATCGGGTGAGCACTGGAAGATTATTTGTTTGTGTTGAGGTTCGTGCAAATCAGCACGATTAGGCTGTATTGTACTAAGTACGATAAAATACGTTTACACATCAAGGAGAGAGGAAAGAGAGTTAGACAGAAGACAGGAGCAAGGAGAGAGAGAAGAAGTGTTACCCTTGGAACGTCGAGGATGGCATTCCATGGAAGACATCTCATCGAGGGCTTGCTTTCACCGCCTGCAAGTGAGAGCAGAGAATCTACGTATATACTCCGGGCCCCCTTAGGGGAGCACTGGGAGATTTAGAATACTTCTGTTATGAGCATTCCAACATGTACAGACATAAGAAGAAACCAACATGTGAGCGTCGGCCTCTGCTTGGTCAAGTGATAATAATTTCATTTTGCAGCAAGGTCATTGTACACACGATATTGTTTCCTTCACAGCATTGCTGTTTGCACAGTGCATTATTTTTTGACAAAAATAGTGGCTGTCTATCGTATCGATAAGATCAGGTAAAGCAAACTACACATATATACATGAAGGAAAACTGATTAAAAAAAAAATAAATAAATAAAAACAAACCATAAATTAAGGGGGGGGGGGGCGCGTCCTGAAA